>PVIH01007668.1:0-98345 GCA_004025045.1 Sigmodon hispidus | reverse complement strand
GACCTCTGGCTTCCACATGTGTACACCTCACACATAAACATGCACACACCAAATTATTATTTTTTTAAATTTAAGTTTGGATTAAATGCTGCAACCCTGCAGCATTTGTTCCAAACATCCTATCAACTGTCTTTACTGAGGAATGCAAAATTACTAGCTCACAAGTAACATTCAAGAAAGTGTACAGGAAGATAATTGTGCTTTCTTAAGAAAAATGAGTTTTGTAACTGACTGAAAAACATTCTAGGCCACTTGTAAGTTCTCAAAATTAATATGAAACAGATTGTTGACTGCACTAAATAATATTTATTTATGTTAATGGGGTGTAAAAAAGTTACCAAAACTGTATTCTTGTCCAAAAATTCTGTAGATGAAGCATAAAATTTTAAATTTAACTAAAGCTTTTTCTATGCAGTTTCCAGTTTGCTGCTATGCTTAATTTATAAGACCTACTTTTCCTGCTACTAGGAAATAAAACTTCCTACCTTTAGTTTTAAAAATAATTGGTACATCAAGTGCTACAGTAAGGTAAATAAACATCAACCTCAATGGTGAGTAAAATCACCACGAAGCTTGCCGTCATCTTTCACAGAATCTTTACTTCAGAAAACTTAAAAATAATTTCCTCTAGCTTTTGTTTTGCTCGACAGCATAATTAAGAGTAACCAAAGTAGCCATATGTGGTTCTTTATACAAGGCCTGATAGCCTTTGAAACATACACCTTTTGAATCACAGTGCCACACATTATGTGACCAATAAATACTTGCTGAATGAACTTTTCTAATAGTTTGAATTGAGCAAACCAAATCTTTAGACTTCAATTCAGTCAAAATAGCGTGTATTCTACAATGAGGGCAGGCAGGATTAAGAATGAAGTTTCTTGACTCATGAGAACAAAATGAATTAGCTCACTATAGATAAGGTCATTTGATCAACAAATGCACTGGCCTCTGCCATGCCACCTAGAGAAAACGCATAGCAAATCACCTTTATGAGCTTTCCAATGTCCAGAAGAGATCTTTCCCTGACCTCTACTAAACTTACCTCGGTTCTGTCTATTTATTGTCCTAGCTTTCACCATTTTTCATAAAGGTTTCTTTAGGTATATATAAGCTCGTATTAAAGGATAGAGTTCAGAAATGAAGGAGGAGGGTGCAAGAAGCATCCATAGTGCGCAATGCATGCAATGCATACATAACACCAGCGAAGGAAAGCTGAACTTCATCTTCCGAAGCTGCCGGGCTACTTCGCAAAGAGGAAGGCAAAAGTGAAAGCCCAGACCATGGTATGGGAACGAAGCCGCCAACCTGAAGATAAAGAGAATCGATGGAGGGGCATCTGAGCAAAATCCTCAAGAAGGGGCCAACTTCTACGGGTGCTCTGGGGACAGACCGCAGAAGCAAGGCGAGACATAGTTCTGTTTGCAAGAATGCCAAATCGGGTTTCTTTCTTCCCCGTTTCTTTAGGCCCTGACCTAACTCCAGGGTCTGGAGAGCAGGAATGACAAAATAACATCTCGCCCCCAGTGACTTCTAAAGCAAAAGAATGACCTGTACGTAGGTGAGCTGTCTCATATACTTCTAGCACATCTGTACACATACAAACGATTGACGCTGACAAGTTAATTCATTCAAAAAAATAGCGTGTTTCCTTCTGGGTAAAATCCGCTTACCTACTGGCACTTATTACCTGTAGAATAGCCCCCGTTTAAATTTATACAAAAAAAAAAATAAGAAAACTGTGTAGCGATGGAATTCCCTCTTGATTTACAATAAAACACTACAGACAGGCCCGGTACTGTATGCATATTCACATTTTGTACTCCAGCCTTGTCCAGCGCCTCTGAGTTTCAAACATAAAGAGGAAAACGACGTTTGAAGTGCGCCGGTCTCCGGGCTCCGGTGCCCCGCGTCCGGATGGCCTCGGCTCCACCCACACCTAGACAGCCGCGCTGAGCAACCCGCTCCTCGCTCGCACAGCGTCGCCTACAGGCCTTATCCCGACTATCAGAGATGAATCAAAACCACCGCCAAAAGAAAAAAAAAAAAAAAAAAGGCCAAGTCCAGCAGCGTCCGCGTATTTCCAGAAATTAATGCACCACGATCACAATTCCATCTAAGCCAGGCTGGGAGCCTTCACCTCCGAGGATTGTGTTCTTTGCAGAAATAACACAGACGACTATAGAGTCCGGCCGCTCAAAAGGCCGGAGGTGTGCGATCCATCCATCACGGCTGCAGGAACGCCGTTTGAAAGGTGCACTGTCGGCATCCACCGGCTGGCTGCCCCAGCATCGGCTTCCCCGGGGCTGATGGCCGCCGAGTCAGGGCACGCAGGGCGGCCTCCGCTCGCTGTCTTCTGCGGCCTATGAGGCCCGCAGCACCCAAGAAAGAGCCCGTCCTCTAGGCCACCACACCGGACCAGCGCCCGGCTGCTGTCGCTTCCAGGAAAAAAAAAAAAAAAAAAAAAAAAATCAAGCCGAGGAAAACCGGGAGCAGCGGGCGCAGACTTCGCCTCGCGGGAGCGACAGCATCCACGCTCGTCCAGGGCAGGACAAGGACGCAGAGAAGAACCACCGCCGCCGCCACCCAGCCCGCAGGCCCGCGGGAAGCCGGGACGCTGAAGCCGATCTGCAAACCCGAGCGGTGGCGGCGGCGACGGCGGCGGCGACGGCGGCGGCGGTGGCGGAAGTGGAGTGGGGAAGAGGGGGTGGTTGTTAGTGTTTGGCGCCGGCGGAGGGAGTCATTCCTGCAGCTGCACTTCCGGTCGGCATTTTGTTCTGAGAGGGAGAGACGGAACGAGAGAGAGAGACACACACACAGGGCTCCTTCCCCCCGCCCGCCCTCCCCCCCCTCCCTCCGTCGGTACCGACTCTGCCGACACCACCAAGCCGCAGGGAGGGACGCCCCCGCCGACAGGAGGATTGGTTCCCGGGCCCGCGGCGATGCCCCCCCGGTAGCTCGGGCCCCTGCTCGGGTGTTTGTGAGTGTTTCTATGTGGGAGAAGGAGGAGGAGGAAGAAGAAGCAGCAGCGATTTGTCTTCTCGGCTGCTCTCCCCCCGGCTCTACATGTTCCCTGCACTGAGGAGACGGAAGAGGAGCCGTAGCCACCCCCCCTCCCGGCCCGGATTATAGTCTCTCGCCACAGCGGCCTCGGCCTCCGCTTGGATTCAGACGCCGATTCGCCCAGGTAAATTCCTGCTCTTTATTTCGGCGGCGGCGGCGGCGGCGGCGGCGGCGGCGCCAGGTCCTCAGCGGTTCCCCTCCTCTCTCCCCTCCCCGCCGTTTGCTCGGCGGCCCCAGGTCTCTTGCACACGGGGCGAGTCGAGAGTTCGCTCCTCTCTGGCGGCAGCCACCCTGGGTGGCGGCGTTTTTGTAGCCTCTCCCGGCCGGCTTCGGTGACGGGGAACGGGGTTCCTACCGGGCGGCCGGGGAGGCGTAGGCCGGGCGGAGAGTGCAGGCCGCGGGCCAGCGGAATCTACTTGAGCTCGGGGATTAGGAGAGCTCCGGGCTGAGCGGAGCGACTGCTGGTCGGTGACAGGCCTCGCCCGGGAGAGGAGCCGTAGCTAGTGAGGAGGCGGAAACAATACAAGTATCAGCAAATGTGCCCCGATCGTCCTCATATTTACAACTTTCCCGGTCCCGGAGTGGGGAACGTCCCAGTGAAACAAACAACCCCCCTTCTTCCCCCTGTGACCCCATGAAGGGAGGAAGTAGTTTCAGTTAGTGAAACAAATGTAAATACTCAGACACGGCTGCACTGGGAATTCTCTGCAAAACTTGTTTGGACGTTGGAAAGTTAATAAAGACTCGTTTTCTTTGTACAAGGTGTATTTAGTATAGGAAAGCGTAGCGTAGTAGACGCTGCACATCCTCGCCCAAGAGCTTTTATGTTGTTTGACAGTGTGTGTTGCACATGGACTTTATATTCAAAGAGGAGTGTAAAGTACTTGACAGGTTTACTCTGCCACTTGGTATTTGGATGTGTTATGTAAGGACAATTTTAAATGACTGTACGTAAAACCCTCAGGTACTTCCTAGCCTAAGCGTGTGCAAGCATACAAAGAATTTGGAAATGTTCTGAGCTTAGGCCGAGATAAGGATGGAACCTAGTTCCTTGCGGAGGATAGAAGTTAAGTTGCACTTAAAAATCTTTGGGAGTTTTTTTTTTTTTTTCTTTTTAAGCAAAAGAAAAGAAAAACACGTAGAAAGTGCCATCCTTTCTTGTCAGGGCAGATCTTCGTGAGGTCCCAGGATTGTCTGTCATTGGCTGTTTGTACCATGATGTTGGACTGTGTAATGAGCGAGGTGTCATTTTAATAGGGCAAATGTATCTGTAAATGCTGGAGAAAAATACCAGTTTTGTATCTTAACAAGTTCTGGTTCACGAGTAGAAGTTAAATGTTGGGAGCAGCCTTGGTATTGGAAGTTGATGAAAGATGGAAATACCTTTTTTAAAGGCGTCAGACTTAGAAATTGCATAGAAAAAAGAAATGTCCCGTTTGATATTTTGTTTCATACTCGCCGAAGGAAAACTCATTTGTTAAAAAGGAAGCAACACTGTTCAGTAAAGTCCCTTGTTTTAATGGTTAAATATTGGTTGAAGTATTTTGTGTCTTAAGTTTTTGTCGCTGTAGATAGACTAAGTAACTTTTCTGCGGCTTATTTTGGAGTTTAACATTCTGCTGTAAAAATCGCTCCACATTTCCTGCAAACGTATGGATAAATGTTAAAAAGAGTGAAGTTAATATAGCTGTCACGTACTAGGCATGTTTTTAATGCTATAAATCCGTGTAGTAGTCAGTAGCGTGTCCGTGATTTGTATTGGTCGGGGAGCAGTTTGAATTTTAAAAAGCCTGAAGCTCCTGCTGAGCCCCAATCCCGGCCTCCCTCCCTCCCACTAATCTCCCATTCCTGTCTTTGTGCTGCCTGCTCCTGTTAGACTCTGTTTGCTACGGGGCCTCAGGCCTAGGGGGTGAAGGGGGGGGTGGTAGGGGGTATGCCAGGAGGGAATGCTGAAGTGAGGAAGACTTCCCATCTTGAGAAAACAGAGGGTTTGGTGTTTGGGGGCGGGGGCATGTAAAGGGTTGGGCAAAGGCGTCATTAAAAATTTTTGAAAGGCCCAGTGATTATCTTTTTAACTTTTATTTGATTAAAAAGGAACTATGTGTCAAGAGATGAACCTATTTCCATGAACGATAGTGGGAAAAGAGTTCTTGCTTAGTTTTCATAAACAGAAGCAACTTTATTTAGTTTTATAAGTTACAAGGAGCCTTATGCAGATGTTTGAATCAGTCTAGTAGATATCAGTGAATGTGAGTGACATTCTTAAGTTTTTGGAATTAGATTACAGTTAGTCTTCTTATTATCCCAATTTTGCATCTTTTGTAATTTGTGAGTAATATTCAGCTAGTGATACTTTTATAAAATCTATTATACATTCCTTTAAAGTAATTTGAAAATACTTTTGTTTGGCTCAAAAATTGTTTTTAAAGGAGAAAATTCAATTCTTGGACTTTTTATTTTGGATAATTTAGTTGGAGATAACAATTTATGTTTTATGAAGGATTATGGGTAGTCTATTGGAAGTCACCTGCATTGATTGAAATATTCAGCAGTGACAAATCTTGTACATCCCTTCTTCCCCTCAATTCAGTGAAAAGAGACAACCATCAAACATTCCTGCAATTTTATAATTCTAGTTACAGTATTTGGAGAAATATTCTTACTATACCAACATGTTTCTAGTATGCCTAACCTCAACTTTATGGCTTACTGTTTTTCTTGAGTATGCAGTTGTCAATAACTTATATAACTTGGAAAAAAATAACCTTAATGTAAGTAATGAAAATCTAGTAAACCAAAGTTAAAATTAAATACATAATTACCTTCACATTATACCAAGTATATTTAGGATGCTTTCAAAAGTCATTTATTTCATTTGTTTACTGAAGATACTTGAATGTACTTTAAAACCTATGCTAGAAATTATTTTACTGCTGTCTACATTTAAGAGGAAAAAGTGGTGTATTTGAAGAAAGATTGAGTCTTTTCAGTAGTCATGAAATGTGAGGATTTTTTTACTATGGTAATAAATGATTTTGGTTCTTGTGAACCATAGTGATTGGTATTAAAATTTTAAAATATAAGCAGAGCTATACCAGTTGATGCGTGAAAGCTTCTGTATTTCAACCAGACTACTGAATTCAAAAAATATACTTTGAAGGCTTCCTAAATTAATTTCTTAATTTTTATACTAACCTATCATCAGACTGTCATAGAGACACCTGACATGTCTGTATTAGATTTTAACATTGCCTATTATATTTTACTTTTTCAGAATAAAACATAACAACATTAAGTAAAAACTAACTTTAATTTTATATAGTGTTATTTAGCTATTGTTTATTAAGAAAAGCATAATTTGAAAGTATTTCTAAAATTTTAAACTAATATTTTACTTTTACATTGAGTTACTGGGAAATCTAGGGGTAAATTCCTTGTATAGAAATGTAGTTTAATTCTGTTTATCAAGGTACTGTCTAGGTACTTTTAAAGAAGCCTAGTTAGTTGTTAAGCTTGAAGATGCTTATTTTAATATTCTAAGCATACTAAGTTTGCTTTGATGATAATTTATGCTCTTAAAAACTTTAGGAATCATTTTTAAATGAACCATTTCCAATAATTGTCTTTTCATAATAGTATTTATGTTTTTAGAATTTTCAGCCTGACCTGGATCCATTTATAGATATTCACATGTTTGTATGAGAGAAGTGACTGGCTTAATTTTTTTTTTTAATAGAAAACTTCCCACTCAGAGACCAAGTGTGTGTATATATATATACATATATATATAATATATAATATATATGATACTTAATACATTGTTCTTTTTTATTAGAGCATGTTTCTGCAAGAAATGACTGCACTCTGCTCTTCAAGCCACTTATTTCTTAGTGACAGTACTATACTATTTTTAACCTTTTGGAATTATCTGAGTTCAAGATAATACCCCCCTTTATTTTAAAAGAAATGATATCTCTCCCCCCCCCTTCTATTTTCTTGGTGTGACTATACTAGTTTGACATACATTGGTGTGTTTGTTTAAACTACTGATTTTATTTTCTTGTGCACCTGTTACAAATTTTAAATGATTATATTCGTATAAAATGATATGTAACATTTTCTGAGTTGTTTACTTTTTATTTTTAAAAATGACTATAGTGGGGTTTTTGTGTTTCTACTTGATTTAGCACTTTTAAAAAACCTGTTTCTGTCCATTAAAGCCATCATTCTCATTTAAAAGCATATTTTGTATGATTATAATATTTTGTCTAAGTAAGGTAATTAATAAAAGTGATTTTTAGATATTTGTAGTATATACAATTTTGTTTTGGAGGAAATCTGGAGTAATTTTAATGAATTGAGCTCTATGTGATTGAATTATTCTTTTTAGGCCCAAAGTGATATTTAGAGAGATTATTTAATAACAAGAGTATTGCCAACTAAGAATCTTGCCAGGAACTGTGTTAAGTATGTTCCCCATAATATTTAATTCTAAAAAATATGTGAAGTAGAAACAGCTTTTGACAATTTACAGAAAAAGAAACTGGGGTTAGGAAGATTGTAGAAATTGGGCATAGTTACATAGTTCATCAATAATTAGTCTGACATATATTTGTTTTCCCAAGTTCGAAGTTCTACATCTTTAGTTTTGTAAAAATCATGTATTCTTTTGGTTTCTCAATTGACTCAACATTTGTAAGCTGTGGCTAAAGAAATTATGTATATCAGGCTAGGAAAATAGATTAGAATTTATGTCCTGTACACATACTATTTTTTAAATCAAATTTTTAAGTGGTCTGTCATTTTTACTTTTAAGTCTTTTTTTATATTGGGTTGAAATTGTCATAGTATTTTTTTTCAGAAAGGAAAAAAGATAACTTTAGAGTTATTTCATTCTTAAAAATGCCAATGACCAATAAACTGCAGTATAGAAGATAAATGTATAAATTAATATGACTTTTTAAGTACCAGCATTCATGTAGTTGTCAAATGTCAGTCCTTTCAAAGTCGCCCACTTGATTGTGTGCTTGTTCCAAGCTGTTGCCATTACATAACTTTGTGGGAATTTTGTTTTGTTTTGCTTTGCTGTAGGCAGGGTCTCAGTATGAAGCTGGGAACTCTCAGAGATCCACCTGCCTCCATCTCTGAGCACTGGGATTAAGGTGTGCATCACCATAGCCAGAGGGACATCCTTTTTTGAATATTCAGCAAAACATTTGAAATAACAAATCCCCCTTTTTTCTTTCCCCCATTTTTTTTTTCCTTTGTCAAGAGAGTGTTTTCACTATGTAGCTTGCCTGTAACTCTGAATAGATCAAGCTGATCTTCCTGCCTCTGCCTTCCAGTGCTAGAATAAAGGCATGCACCACCACAGGAAGTAGATTTGATTTAAATAAAGGAAGAAAATTAAAGTTAATCTTTGTCAGTAAATTGTTTACCTTTTGATTTGTGATACTTTATTGTTTGGGTTTTTTTTTTAAATGTTCATTTTTATTTTATGTGAATTGGTGTTTTGTCTGCATGTATAACTGTGTAAGGGTGTCAGATCCTGGAACTATAGACAGTTGTTAGCTGCCATCCCTAACCCTTCAGAAGAACAGTCAGTACTTTCAACTGATGAGAGAGAGAGAGAGAGAGACAGAGACAGAGACAGAGACGGAGGGGGAGAGAGGGGGAGAGAGAGAGAGTGTGTGTGGTGTGTGTGTGTGTGTGTGTGTGTGTGTGTGTGTGTGTGTGTGTGTGTGTAGACAGGAGTCTCACTGTGTATGCTTGGCTAGACAAGAATGTACTGTGTAGACCAGACTGGCTAGGATCCCTTTTGCCTCTTCTCCTAAGTGCTGAAATTATAGGTTTGCTCTACCACACCTGGCAGTGTGTAACAATATTGAATGTTTTTTCATGTGCCAGAAACTCTACTGGCGTCTTTACATTATATTGTCTTATATTATAAAACTACCTTATAGGATGATTAAATGTTCAAGGTTAGACAGTGAAGTGTGAAAAGTAGAAAAGGCATTTCAGAGTTCTTTATCCACTATACTGTATATCATGATTTTTAAAACTGTCCAGTTAAAAGCTTTTATCATGTTTAAGACACCTGTTCTGCATGGTAAATCTTAACAAGTGTTAAGGGAATTCCAGCGAAATATGTTTAATTCTAAACACATCTATTCTTTACATTCTTCCATCTTCTTCAAAGTTTACAATTCTTTTTGTGTGTGTATTGGATGTTTTGCCTGCATGTATGTCTGTACATCTTGTGCATTCCTGGTTTTCATAGGAGAAGGTATTGGATCCCCTGAAATTGAAGTTACAGCCTGTTGCGGGCTGTTACAGGGGTGCTGGGACTTGAACTTGGATTCTGTGGAAGAGCAGCTAGCTGATGCTCTTAACTATTGAGCCATCTCTCTAGCCTGAAAAAATAATTTTTGTATGTAGTGTTTGAGATCTGATCAAGGGCCCAATCGTGTGCTCTTATCACTAAGCCCTTATCCCTTGCCTCCTCAAAAGAGAGGAATTATGTTTTGATAATCTACAGCTTTCTTGTTACTAGATTATAGCCTTATAAAATACTTTGTTCCTATATATTATACATACTTATAGTTATACATATGTATTTAAATAGGATATTGATTTTAACTATATAAACTAATATAAAATATATGCGTAGAATAGCTCTAGAAAATGTCAGCTATTTTTCTGATTTTATTGCAGTTTTTTATTACTTTATGAAAAATAAGCATCAAAATATTTTGATGAATGAATTAACTTCTAAAATAAGTTGCAAAGGTAAATTGGCTTTGCTATCTAACTTGTATCTAACGTCATTTAACTTGGATACATTAAACTCTAATTAAACCTTTTGTTTATGTTTACCTTTTGTCAGAAAGGAAATACTTGAAACATGCAGAAATTAATTTGTTAAAACAATTTCATGTCTTTTTACCTCCTTGGAGGTATACCAAAACTGTGAAAAAATTGAAGTACTAGATTTCTTTTTGATACTGTTATAATTAGGTTATTTGTCTTCTCCATTCCAAAGAATCATATAGGTAAAACATGCACCTGCTTGTATGTGACCACTAATTTAAAAAAATTGAATTGTTCCAGATACTTTAAATCTAACAATTTCTAAAGCAGTACTAAAAACCAGGGCATGGTTTACTTTAAGATCTTAAGCTTTGTGGTTGATATTTACGGTATTTATTATTTTCAAAACAAAAAAAAAATGCCCTTTAAATTAATTATAGCAAGGAAATACATCGTTTATTTATCCAATACCGCTACTCTGAAACTCTTTAAGAATTTTAAAGCAAGACTTCTTAAACTTTTTCCACTAATGAATTTTTTTTTTTTTTTTGCCCAAGAAATTATTATGTAACCCTGGGATATATAGGGATGTAAGTCAAATATTTACTGATAATAAATTGTAAACATTGAGGCTAGAGCAATGGCTCAGCAGTGAAGAGCGCTGATTGTTTTTCCAGAGGCCTTGGCTTGAATTCTCAGCACCTACATGGCATCTCACAACCATCTGTAACTCTACTTCCAGGTAGTCCAATACCCTCTTGTCCCGTGTGGGCATTGTGAACATGTGGTGCACAGACATAATGCAGGCAAATGCCTACACAGAGAAAATAAATAATTTTAAAAATAAGTTATAAACAAAATTTATTTTAAAACAATTTTTTGATATATATACTATTTTCCCACCCATTAAAGACTAAAGCAAATTTGCATGTTAAAGTAATATTCTTGCTTTTTTACAGAAGAGATTAAATCTTGCTTGAATATTTGATACTACAGGATGTAATATCTTCAGGCTTGTATTTTTTGTTTTGTTTTTATTTTAAAAACATGGTCTTGTTGGGGCTGGAGAGATGGCTCAGCGGTTAAGAGCACCGTCTGCTCTTTCAGAGGACCCGGGTTCGATTCCCAGCACCCACATGGCAGCTAACAACTGTCTGTAGTTCCAGTTCCAGGCAAACATCAAGGCAAATAAATAAATAAATAAAGTTAAAAAAAAAAAAACAAACAAAAAAAAAACATGGTCTTGCTATGTATTTTTGGCTTACCTGGAATTCATTATATAGACCAAGCTGGTCTAAAACTTGAGAGCTCTGCCTGCTTGTCTGCTTCTTCCTCCTGTATGCTGATATTAAATCAGTATATCACCACATACAGCCCCTTTCAGCTTTTAAAGAATTGATCCATATTTTGATAATCATACATGCCAAGAGCACTACCTTACATAAATATGTAGTGCAGAATGGTGGAAATGTGTTTAGGGTCAGTGATTGGAAATTTGTTCCTAGTTACAACAAAAATCAAATAATGACTAGTTACAAAACTTACAGTAGCAACTCAAATTAGTAATTTTTAAAATCTAACATTCTAACTATGTTAGACTACAATCCAAAGATAAACTAATTTAGTACATACAAACTGAGGAATGTGGTATGAAAATATTAGAAGCCTTTAATGCATACTGAAAACACTGCAGCTTATAGAATATATTTTTGTGGAACTATGTGTGACATGATGGCATGCACAATGTAAAACGTGTGTACTGAATTCAGAGTCAAGGCCACAGTGAAGTCAAGGGAAGCAATACAAGTGACCACTGCAGGAAACACCTCTGATGTCATCCACATGCGGTTTTGAATTCATTTTTGGTTGCTGTGTGTATAGAAACTTTTTATTGTTGCAAACTTTTTCACAGCACCCATATTCAGTTCCCTGACTCCTTATGGAATCACAAGAAGACACAGTTAAAGAAGCTACTTAAAACATTTTTTTTTATTTCCCTTTTATCTGATAGTATATGATTTGTCAGTTTCAGCTAAAGAAATTGATCAGCAAGATATAGGCTATATATATAGAGTTCAGTTTTTCTTGGTAATGGCCAAATTGAAATTTTACATAGGTTAAATTAGGCATAGCTCATTATAAATAGTAGTTCTGTTCTTTTAAAAAAAAAAAAAAAAAGAAAGAAAGAAACATTTTTCTCCCTCACAGCTCTATTATGCCTTAGAAGAGATTTGGGGATTCAAAGTTGAAATGTAGTAAGTCTAAAGGCTATTATTCTTTCCTTCTTGAGAATACAGTATCCTACAACGTCTATTCAGGTTATCCTGAGCAGGACATTTATGCCTTTTTATTCTTTACCTGAGTGAAATTTTTGCTTAGCATGCAGAATATAGGTACAGAAAATTCAAAATATTGGTAGTAGAAAGTCAGTGGCATTGTCCATGGAAATATTTGTCTAGTGTTGTCACTTATCTACATGTTTTCCTTTTCAAAATGTTAAGTCAGTGGATGTCTTTGTGAAAAGCAGAATTCTGTCAACATTCCCCTGATCATCTATTCCATTTCACAGCATTTGTGCAACTTATAACATACCTGGAGACGAAATGATTTGTTTCTGTGTCCATTCACTATGTGGTGGTGTCCTTCCTGCTTTAAGCGTTTGGTAAAGTTTTGTTGAGTTGTTCAGTTGAAATTGAGCCACATCTTACATCCCACCCTCCTCTCCTTTTCTTTTAAGAACTACACAGCTCTTGCCATGTGTAGTTCTTAAAGAGCTGCTTCTAAATTGATGAGTAGCAATGACAAGTTTTATTTCAGTCAATTTCAAAATACTGTTTTCTTAACTGCAGGTATCTACTTGAACCTTCTTGCTTTTGGGATAAGAGGTTTTTATTTATATGTATCCCTAGTACTACATTTGTAATATAATGGGTATAAAAATGAATCAAATAAAAATTACAGAATTTCTTTTTCAGCTGTCAGAATTGTATAAGGAACATTTTCTCCTTTTGGTTCTAGTCCTTTAGACTACATAGTTGGGAATAAGTTAGTAGTGCTTATTTTAAGAAAGTAGTTATCTTATTATTTTGTTTTAGTCTTAACATGCTTTGTAAAGCCTTCATTGTTAACTCAACTATTATATGTAATGCATATTAGGTTGTGATGGGAAATGCAGTACTTGATATGAAAATGCTGCTCAACTAAAATGATGATTTGATAGCTGCATTAAAAAATTAAGTTAGATTTATTGAGATAATTTATGCCCATTAAAGTCATTGTTGGATCCAGTTCTGTTAGGTAAGTTTTGGTGAACATTAAATTTCACCACCTACTACCACCATAGGCAGAATATTTACCATTACTCTTAAAAGTATCCTTGTGTCCCTTGGTCATTTTTAGCATGTAGACTCTCTAGAGCAAGAAATAAGGGATGGTGTAGTAATTAACTAAAATTTGGATTTACTGTTTCTGTTTGTTTTTAAAAGAATTTTATTTTATTTATGTATTTATTTTGTAAGTGTTTGCTTGCATGTGTGTGCACCAAGTGGAAGTGGAGTCCAGAAGATGACATTGGATGTCCTGAAACTGAAATTACAGACAGTTATGAGCTGCCCTGTGGGTGCTAGGAGTTCAACCCAGGTCCTCTACAAGAGCAGCTACTGTTCTTAATCCCTGAGCTATTTCTTCAGCTGATTGATTTGTTTTCAGACAGGGTTGTTAGTTAACTGTGTTGTTCTGGCTGACCTCAAACTAAGCTGTCCTCCTGCCTCACTTCCCCACTACCACCACCCTGACATTTTGTTTAAGAGTAACATTTATAAATGCATGGTAAAAAGAAAGCATATGTTACAGTGAAGAACATTGACAGTCTTCCTGTAAAGATTAAAGTTGGGAAAATGGTGTTGTTACTGAAAATGGAGGCAGACAATGATACGAGTTTTGTCAGCTTTTTTTTTTTTTTTTTTAATTTTAAATTTGACCTCCCCATCCCACTCTGGTTTTGAAATAGCTTCCTCTTTGGAGTTTAGGAATCCTTTTGTTATTTTCTATGTCTTTCTCCTCTATTTAAAAGAAAAAAAATTATTTTTATTTATGTGTATTGTGTAGTGTAGATATATTCATGCACATGCAGTTTTCACAGAGATCAGAAGAGAAGCTGGAGTTATGAGCCCTCAGACATGGTGCTGGGAACCAAACTCAGGTCTTCTACAAAAACAGCAAGTGTTCTTAACTGCTGCTGAGTAACTGCTGAACCCTGTTGCTAGTTTCTGCCCTCCCAATTTTAGATGTGGTGTGGTGTGGTGTGGTGTGGTGTGGTGTGGTGTGGTGTGGTGTGTGTGTGTGTGTGTGTGTGTGTGTGTGAGAGAGAGAGAGAGAGAGAGAGAGAGAGAGAGACAGAGACAGAGACAGACAGACAGATAGAAGCAGAGACATACTGCAGATACTGGCTGGCTGGCTGACTGACTGTGTAGTTCAGGCTGATCTTGAACTCAGATCCTCCTGTTTCAGACCCCAGACTCCCTGATTGATATAGTTGCAGGGTTATGCTTGTGTTCCACATACTTTTAGCATCTTTGACTAAAGAGTTCTTGGGATTGAGAAGATGGTGAGGTCAGTAATGTGCTTGTGGTTCAAGCATGAGGACCTTGGCAAAACATGTCTACACTAGAAAGGCTGAAGCTCACTGGCTAGCCAGTTAAATTGAACTCAAAAGAGTTCAAGGTTAGTGAGAGACCCAATGCCAAGATGTGAAGTGGAAAGCTACTGAAGAAGACACCCATCTTCAAACTTTGGCTTCCATGTGCATATGTGTGTACATGTGTGTACAGATACATGAACAAGTATACAGATACATGTCTAGATTTCCTGCATGTACACACATACACACACACACACACACACACACACACACACACACACACACACAGAGTTCTTCCTCTAGCTACTCCTTTAAATACTTGTGTTCCCAAGGTAGCCCTTCAATCTTAATTCACAAGATTTATTGCATACTACTTATACTTTGATGACTCACAAATTTATTTCTTGATTCTGGCCATTCTGACTGAGGTGTGATATAACCAAAAAGTAAGTTTTAGCTTCTGATAGCTAGTGATATAAAACACTTTAAAGTGTTTATTAGCAATTCATATTCCTTTTGTGAATTCTCTTTTCAGTTGTATAGCCCATTTTTTTTGGTTTGTTCCAATATACATTTTAAAAGATTAATTGTTAGGCTCCACCTTAAATGATCTACATAATCCATCTGTGTATATTAGGAAGGTAATGGCAGTGAAAGAGGAAGTGTTTCTTAAAGACTTAAATCTTATCTAATTACTCATGGTTCTTAGTGTTTGTCAATGTTCAAAGTACTGCCTTCTGTCTTCAGATTTAGGAGTCTCAAAACTGGAATTTAAAATGACTGAATTATAATAAACTTATGGCTGCTATAGGTCAGACTTCAGTGCCTGGTTCTCTAATATGTTGACTAATTGCATTGTTACTTAGTAATTATATGTTTTAAATGAGTCTGATTTTTTTTTGTTTTTAATAAAATATTCGTAATAGTTCAGTAATTCTTCATTCCCCAAGTTTTCTTTTTTCTATGTAGAACGATTTTATTATTATAAAGAGAGAGAGAAGATAGATGGAGAGAGAAGGAGGGAGGGAGGGAGAAGAGAGAAGAAGGGGTTGAGACTCTGGTCAGCTAAGGGAAAGAGGACAAAGGAGCTCCCTGAGTTTTCTTTGAAGCCAGAACTGTGTATAGTGTTCTGGTGTGTGAAATGAGGCTCAGTTGTAAGTTTGCTACAAACTCTTTCAAGAATATTAATGTTGATGATTTCTCAATGTGTTTGCTTTTTCATTTTAGGAGAAATTTGAGAATTTCTTATGCTAATTTGAAAATATGGAATTTCATAGATTAAAATTTTATTTTTCTAGATTATTATAACAGTTATATAAGTATGTGTAACTATATTATAAATGTGCATATTGTAAATATACATACATACATACATACTGTTTTAGGAACATATAAAGACTTTCTTAGTTCTTTTATATTTTATTCATAGTATTTCAGATGTCACTTAATAATTTGTTATAAATGAGCCATAACTTTTTATTCTACTGTTGGACATTTTGTTTTTACTTTTTCTTTATTAATATTGAGGTAGAGAGCATTTTGTTTGCCTAAAGTAGTAAAATTCAGAATGTAGTAGACACAAAAATCAGTTTCTAGGTAAGGCCCATTACTTAGTCTTTTTTATTTTTAATTTTTAAATTCTACTTTTATTTATTTAGTGCATAAATAAATATGTACATGTGTGTGTTTGGGCACACAAGTGCCATGGCATGTGTATGTGATCATCTTGGAAGAATTCATTCTCTCCTTCAGTCTGTGGGTCTCTGGTCTTTAATTTGGTAGCCAGGCTTGATGATCTTACCAAACCATGTTACTTAGTCTTGGTTTTTGAAATACAAAATGTTTACTGTGATATGGATGTTGCTTTGATCTAGTTTTCATTCTTCTGGTCATCAAACATTGGTTGGATTTTCTGTTTCAACTCAGAAATTGCAGACATTGGAAATGCTGAGATAAAAGCCTTCATCCTACCTACCCACCAAGATCTTAGAGTCTAATAAAACTTATAGATAGATGAGTAATGATCATTTTGTAGGTGCTGTAGTGCTGTATGTGATAAGGATGAACAGAGAATGTACAGTAGGAGCATGGGGTGGGTGGGGGAGGAAGCGAGGGAGGTACTCTTAGGAGAACCTAGTTTACACTAGTGTGGTAGGAAATTAAGTCAGCAAAGCCTTTCTAGGAGAGATAATATGTAATTCATAGGCTTTAATCAGACTTGTGAGCCTGGAGTAATAGTTGGATTTTGGAAACTGTGGATGACACAGGCTTGAAAAAGTGGTGACAAAAATATTTAAATCCAAAGAAAGGGCAGGACACAGATTGTGGAGAAATGTGTACACCTGAGTGGGGGAATGGATAGCTCAGTGGGTGCTTGCTGTGCTAGCCTGAGGACCTGAGTTCACATTCTCATCATACACTTCAAAACTAGCAGCAATGTGTGCACCTGTTACCTCATCACTGACAGCATAGGAACAGGTGGATCTTGACCCTGGCAGCTCACTGACCAACCGGTTTAGCTGATTCAACAAGCTCCAGGTTTAATGAGAAACTCTGTCTCAAAAAATAAAGTGGAGCGTGACAGAGGAACCCCAGACCTCCACATGTGTATGCATGGGTGAAGTGCTCCCCACACACCACATGTACACACACATTACTATGAATAGTGTATTTTGCATTAAAGGTAACAGGGGTTGAGAAATTATTAGGTCATCATTACAGTTTTTATTCTTTAAGTCTTGATTAGTAGTGAGAAGAAAGGATGTCATGGAGGCTGATGTGTGTAGTTAAAATACTGAGGATGTAGAGAAAGATACTGTTAACAGGCATTAAGGCATTCAGTGGTTATGTGTATGTAGAGTGGGTAATGGAGAATAAAGACAGTTAAAGGTGTCTTCTTAATTTCATACATATGGACTTTGGAGTTTGAGATATAAGTTCAGTCAGTTTTGACTGACTATGAATAAAAAATGTAGTTTATCAAAGTCTGTGTCTCTTTACATATTCTGGAAGGAATGAATTTTGAAAAATTTAGTGGCTTGGCCAAATGTGTATATGAATGACAAAAATTATTTTGAAGATCTTTTCAATCTTCATATAATGCTAAAAGCATAGTGGTAGGCTGTTCTTGCAATTTTTTTTATCCACTATGCTTTAAGTTATAAAAAGAAAATAGTACCATATTTTCCTAAATGCTTAATTTCCTAGTATATTGCCATGCACTTAGCATAGTGGCACACTTTAGACATCCCTGGTACATTTGTTTACCTAGCATAATCTCAAAACTGGCCCTTAACCATGCATATAATGAGATATTATAGTGAGTACTGTTACTTAATTTATAAGGGCTGTGTATCTTCATTTTTTATTTCTGTGAAGGGACACTGTGACCAAGGCAATGCTTGTGAAAGAGCATTTAATTGGGGGCTTGCCTACAGTTTCAGAGGGTGAGTCTGTTACCATCATGGTAAGGAGAATGGCGGCAAGCAGTAGCTGAGAGCTACATCCTGATCTATAAGCATAGAGAGAGACTGGCCTGATGTGGACTTTTGAAACCTCAAAGCCTTCCCTCCCTTCATCCCTATCCGCTCCAGGGACACACTCCTCCAACAAGGCCACACATTGTAATCCTTCTCAAATAGCACCACTCCCTAATGACTAAGTGTTCAAATATTAGCAGCCTATGGAGGCCATTCTTATTCAAACCACCACAAGGAGGGTATCTTTACAGTCATAATTAAAATGCCAGTAGCTTTTCAAAAGTGATAAATACAGGAATAATTATAAAATAAACACTCATCAGAAATAATTGAACAGTTGATTTTAACATGGCTCCTTTATTGTTTTTAAAATTTATTTTTTATTTGTGTGTATGTGTGTGTGCCTGCCTGTCTGAATATGTATCATATGTATACAGGTGCCTGCAGAAACCAGAAGAGAGTGTCAGATCCCTGGAACTGCTGTGAGCTACCTGATACAGGTTCTGGGAACTGAACACAGGACCTCTGCAGAACAGCAAGTTCTTAACAACTGAGCCATTTCTCCAGCTCCACATGGCACCTTATTTGATTTTATAAAACTCACCTGAGAAGTATAAAAGGGTAAGGAATCATGTGAGAAGCTAGTTATAGAAGGGAGAGATGTGTTATTTTTGAAAAATGGAGAGGGGATTGCTTGATATCCTTAAGACATCTAATTGAGGGAGGAATTAAGGGTAGCAGGCACTATAAGTGCAATTGGGAGAAAAGTTGTGAAAAAATAGAACATGAAAACAAGCAGGTGTGTACAGAATGAAATTTTTTTTTTTTTTTTAAACTTTATTATTTATTTACTTATTTGCCTTGGTGTTTTGCCTGGAACTGGAACTACAGACAGTTGTTAGCTGCCATGTGGGTGCTGGGAGTCGAACCCGGGTCCTCTAGAAGAGCAGAGGGTGCTCTTAACCGCTGAGCCATCTCTCCAGCCCCCAGAATGAAATTTTTAAAAATTGGAATTAATTGATATATTTCTAAAAGTATCTTATATTTTAAAAGAATATTTTAAATATTCAAGTACGTCTCACATAATTGATATACACTGCTGACCCTGACTGCATAGAAGCATACTGTGTACATACTTAGACTAATTCCTTAGTTCTTTTGGTTGGTTGGCAGTAAACTTTCTGATTATTACTTGAAAATATATTGTTGCATATGCTTTTAAACAAATGTGATAATTTGTGACACTTTAATGGGTTATTAGAAAGAAAAGTTTGATCAGTATTGATTAAATTCTCCAGTCATGATGCTGTGTGCCTTTAATCCCAGTACTCTGGAGGCAGAAGCAGGCAGATTTCTGAGAGTTCAAGGCATCCTACTTAATAGAGTTCTAGGTTAGTTGGGGCTACACAATTAGTGAGGCTTTGTCTTAAAACAAAACAAAAGTAATTAAATCAACTTAATTCATTCTAATATTGTGTAAATACTCTTTATATCACAGCTTAGCTATTATACCCTAGATGGAGTATCGCGAGTAATAACTACTTATGTAAGGTTTGCCATATCTAATATAAGTATGCCTCCCAAGGTAGTATTTTATTCTCACATATGTATTTTCAGTAATCTCAAAAATTGGCAGCTGTGTTCGTTACACTTGATAATTCATTTTGTAAGTTTGTAGCTTACAATTTTTATTTAAAACATTTACATCCTGTTTCATCCATCTATCCAAGTCTTTCCTTCTTTCTATCATGACTGTATGTTTATTTATTTATTAGTAGGAAAGGTGACATATTACTAGTCATCTACTCACCTCCACAACATACCAAGGTTAAAATATTTTCTCATTCTTTCCCAACTTGTGTGTTTGTGTGTTTTCTTTTATCTTTTTTGTCTTCAAGTTATGTGTTGGCTTTTCACCTTTGGTTGACAGTGGTATATGAGTGTGTGTACTAATGTTTGTTCACTTGTCCATTGACTTTGAATATCTTTTATTTCTCTCCACCTTATCTTTTGAGGCAGGGTCTTAAGTCAGTGACTCTAATCAAACCTAGACACCCATTTTGGCTAGACTGGATGCTCTGGGATCCACCCTTTTCTGCCTCTTCATCTTTTGGACTACAATGTATCAACTATCACAACAGCTTTTTATGTGGATTCCGGGGATTGAACTCAGGTCCTCATTCTTATACGGCATGTACATCTCCCAGCCTGTCTCATTTTTTTAAAAAAATAAATCATACATCAAGGTGAGATAAATTTTATTTCATTGTCATCTTATTTGTCTTGCCTTCTCACCCAGTGTAGTATGTGAGGGCTGTGGTTCTTGGTAAAAGTGTTTGATCTGAATCAGGCTCCTATCACATGTGTGTGCTTTAAGAACTATCTATCAAACCGTAGATAGTGCTGAACTCTATAGATGGTATTTTTTCCCATGTGTACATACATGTGATAATGTTTAATTGTAAAAGAGGCATGATAAACCATTAATAGCTAAAGAATATAACCACCTATAATAAAAGTTATGCAAATGTGGTCTCTTAGAAAATATTATTCTGTCTCTTGTGATGATAAAGATATTTCTCTTTTTTTTTTTTTTTTTTTTTTGCTGCATTTGTTTTTTAGTAGACTAGGCTGGACTTAAACTCACTGAGATTCCTAGCCTTTGCCTCCTGAATGCTGAGATTAATCACGTGTCCAGCACATCTACCTAAGAACTCTTTTTAAGTTTTTTAAGACAGGGTTTCTCTGTGTAACAGCCTTGGCTGTCCTGAAACTCCGTAGACCAGAATGATAATTGCCTTTGCCTCCAGAGTGCTGGGATTAAACGCATATACCACCACCACCTGGCATAAAAGCTATTTGTTAAAAGAAACATTAATATGGTGTCTCTTCTGTGTGTCTGAATTGTTAGCATCCTTAGTCTTGTGCTTGGGGTCATTGTTGAGTAATGTGTTGATTTGAACACAAACACTGAGCTAACTCACAGTTGAAATCTGATAACCAAGACAGCTTCTAAGTAACTAATGTAGTCATTTAGAATACAGTATATGTAACATAGTTACGTGGGAAAGAAGAATGATTTAAATTCTTGGTGGTACAGGGAGACTGAGTAGGATGGTACAGTTAGAATAATAACATAGAATTTTAAAACATATAGATTATTTGTACAATTGTCCATTTAATCATTTCAGTTAACCACATGTAGCCAAAACTGAAGGAAATGAAACTACTGATAAAGGGAGACGAATGTATACAAACTGGGCATTCATCATGACTCTAGTTCCAGAGCATTTTTGTCACCCCCAAAGAAGTTCCATACCTCTTAGCAATCATTCTGATTTCCTCTCTTCCCAATCCTTGGCAATCCCCAGTCTAACTCTATTGCTTATAATTGGAAGTACACCAAGTGACCTTTTAGACTGTCTTCTTTCATTTTATCATCCATATTACAGAATGTCAAGACTGCACTCTTTATTTACATAATTGTATATGTGTATATGAATGTGAGTCCTGGATACCTATGCCCATACACTAAAATGCATGGGCCAGAAAAGAATATTGAGTGTCCTGTTTTATCACTATGACTTATTCTCTTGAGACAGGATCACACTAAACTTGGAGCTAGGTTGGCTTACAGTCAGCAGTCCTCTGTTTTTGCCCCCGATAGAATTTAGTTATAGGCTAGCATGTGGCTAGTCATACCCCAATTTTCACATGAGTGCTGTGGATTTGAACTCCAGTTCGTGCTTTCTCAGCAAATGTTCTTCCCTCTGTCTCAAGATTGCATTCCTTTTTGTGGCTGAATAGTATTGTACAGTATGAAAATGCCACATTTTACTTGGAGATTATGGCTTAGACAAAATAAATATTTGAGTCATTTTTGCTTTCTGGATAATATAAATAATGTCAATTAAAATTTATATGCACATTTATGAATATCTGTTTATGTACACCTCAGTTTTCCTGGGTACACATATAGAAGTGGAATTTTTAGACTGTACAGTAACAATAAAAAGAGTTTAGCCCTTTGAGAAGCTGTCAGACTATTTTCCAGTGTAGTTGCACCATTTTACATTTCTGTTAGGATTCTGATTTCTTTATATTTTGCTAGTACTTCGTTTAAAATTTTTTTTTTTTTTTTAACATTTAGTCATTTTGTGTGTGGCAGGAGGGGGGGTGCCACATCACATGTGTAGAGAACAGCTTGCAGGAGTTAATCCTCTCTCCACTGCCAAAAATCAAACTCAGGGCATCAGGCTTGGCTGCAAGTGCCTTTACTTACTGAACCTTCTTACCATCCTTCCCGGTACTTGTTTTTAATCTGACTTTGCCAATTTTTAAATTGGTTTATCAGTATTCTTGGTATTACAGGGTTAAAAAAATATTCAGGACAAGTCTCCTCATGTATGTGAAGTATTTTCTCACATTCAGTTTGCGTTTATCCCCCTTTGGTTGCTTGTGTTTTGGATGTAATATCTAAGAAAGCACTAGGTAATCCTAGACATGAAAAGTTACCCCTGTTCTTATTTAAGTCCCTGATTCATTTAAAGTTTTTATTGTTGTTTTGGTTGCTTTGTATGTAGTGTAAAAAAAGACCTAACTCCACCCTTCTACATGTGCTGTGGTTATCTGTCATGATTTGTGAAAAGATTCTTCGTATCTACTGAATGACAGTCTTTGTATTCTTTTTTTTTTTAAACTTTATTTATTTATTTATTTATTTATTTGCCTTGGTGTTTGCCTGGAACTGGAACTACAGACAGTTGTTAGCTGCCATGTGGGTGCTGGGAATCGAACCCGGGTCCTCTGGAAGAGCAGACGGTGCTCTTAACTGCTGAGCCATCTCTCCAGCCCCCTCCAGTCTTTGTATTCTTGGCAAAAATATTTTGAAGCCAGGCATAGTGGTACCTGCATCTTTAGTCCTGGTATTTGAGAGTCTGAGGTAGGAGAATAAAAAGTTTCAGGCCATACTGAGCCATGTGGTGAGACCATATTTATTAAAACCATAATAAAAATAAATAAATGCCAGGGTAGCAAGTGATTTGGTGGGTAAGTTGTCTGACATGCCTTATGACCTGAGTTCATTCCCCAAGACCCACATAGTGGAGAAAGCCAACTCCTACAAGTTCTTTTCTGACCTACAGATGTGTTATAACACACGCATGCTAAAATACAAACACAATAAATAAAAATGCAATTAACTTTTTAAAAATATTTATTTATTATTATGTATATAGTGTATAGAAGAGGGTACCAGATCTCATCATAGATGGTTGTGAGCTGCCATGTGGTTGCTGGGACTCAAACTCAGGACCTCCAGAAGAGTAGTCAGCACTCTTAACCTCTGAGCCATCTTTCCAGCCCCTGCAATTAACTTTTAAAAAAAAATTAATAAAACACAATGAAGCCTGGGACAGCTTGTTAGTTTTCTAATATTCCTGAGGGCCCAGTTGAAAATATATCTAAGAATTTATTTTGGACTCAATTTTATGACTTTAATCTATGTGTCTATCCTTATGGATGTCTTTTATATTTCTAGGAATTTTAAGGTCCAGTCAATTTTTAGAAAATAGGCAGCTGTGATTTGGTTATGGATTTGTTATTTGTGGATGTATCTGGAGAAAAAGTACTGTTGTAACAATGGGATGTTTCATCTGTGAGCACAAGGGTGGGTGGGGTGGCTTTTTTTCTTTTAAACCTTAATTTCTTTCAACTTTTTTTTCAATTAGAAATGTGTTGTACTTTTTTGCCTACCAACAGTAGTTATGAGGTAGTTTTCTTGTTTGCCCAATCCTACTCCTTTGTAACCTGAACAAACATACTTGTGGACATAAAGAGTAAAAGATGGCTTGTGGAGAAAATCGTAGCCACTCAGGTCAATATGTTCGTTTGCTATTACTTGAATATAACATATAACTTAAGCGCAATTGTTTTTATCTGTAATAAGCTACCTCAATTGTTTGTTGCATGACTCAATAAGTAACTAAATGACATACATATCCAAAAAAGATGTCCACTGACTAGCAGCTAGGGAAATAAAGAATAAAACTCTGGCTAGCCTGTAATATGTTCTGTTGATCAAGAATTAACTAAAATGAAAACATCTTTACCTAAAGTCCAAGAGCAAGTTTTTGTTTCCATTGTCAATGACATTGTTACTCTTATCACTGACTTTTAAATTTGTAATAGAGAAAGTGATCCGTGGGGTAATTCATCCCTTTTCTCCTTTCAAACATTTGTTAACTTTGTCTATTGCATGTTAATAATTCCCATATTTAATGCTCTTGAAAAAACTCAGGAATACAACTTTAATTTTATGATGAAGAAATGGGAGCTTAGAATATTAGCAAATCACTAAAGGTATGGCTTGAAACAAGAGGAGGATTTTGAAGCTAGCTTTTTCAGATTCTAAAATCTGGCCTTGAACTTGTAGTTGCTATACTATTACTGCTTCTCCATTACCTTTAAGGAGCTTGTGCTGAAGTTGGTTATATTAAACACAGTACTCTTTGGATCCTTAAGCCACATTAAATAGAATTTAATCCAGAATTTAAAGTAAGTTTCATTTTATTTAGAAAACTCTTACATCATAGTATTTCAAACAACAGATAAAGAATTTGCCCATTGTTTTAATGCTGTTGAATTAGTTAAGATTTCAAGTGTTCTTAATTTTCTCTTTGAGAATTTGGCACTTGAAACTCAGAGTCAAGATTTGCAACCAAAAGTTAATAACTTGGTAAAAGAAGTTCTAGGACAACCCTTTTTATAATCTTAGGGAATTAAGAAAGGAATAGGTAAAAATTAAAAGAGTTAACTCCAGTTGCTTCCTCTGTGTTAAGCATTTCATACTTTAAATCATCCTCACATAAAAATGTAATACAGCCAATGGGTGGTGGGCATAACTTTTAGTCCCAGCCCTAAAGAGGCAGAGACAGAGGTAGGTGGATCTTTGCAAGTTTGAGATCAGCCAGCCTGGTCTACAATGCAAGCTCCAGGACAGCCAGGGTTACACAGAGAAACCCTGTCTTGAAAAACAAAACAAACAAAAAAGTAATATAATTGTCTTAAATGTACTTAAAGATTAATATTTTGTTTGTTTGTTTTTGTTGCTTTTTGGAGGGCTTCTCTGTTTAGCCCTGGCTATCCTGGAACTTGCTCTGTAGAACCAGTCTGGCCTTGAACTCAGATCCAGCTTGACTCCTGAGTGTTAGGATTAAAGTATGTGCCACTACCACCCTGTTCTGGGTTTTTAACTACATCCTAATGAAAGTTTTGCTTTATCTGTGCTAAACCTTTACTTGGGAATTTCACATTCAGTAGAAATCATTCTTACTGAATTTGGTTTGTTGAATGCTTGTATATATATACACATACTATACAGACATAATAATAATGATAAATAAATCAGTACAATTTGTTAAAAGTTGTTTTAAGCAGGTTTAAAATAATTGATAATTATCCTCCACAGCATTGTTTTCTAAATCTATGATGGAGGCTCCCCTGAAGTTTTTTCCCCCCTAGTTTAAAATGTCAGTCATCCAGTCATCCTTTTGTCATATTTAATCATCTTGAGCAACTGTTTTTCCTTTTTTCATTAACAACTCCATATTCCATTCTTTATTTTGTTGAAATATCACCTTCACTGTAAATTACCTTCTTAGTTATTGTTTTTATATTTTAGGCCTGAAGTGCGTTAAGCCTTTTCCTGTTAGTTGACTATTACTTTTTTTAAAAAAATGTACATATTATTTTGTGCTTGTGCGCATACATGCACGTGCGAGCTCCTGCATGCCTGCCTGCCTGGTATCCTCAGCAATCAGAAGGGAACAGAAACAGAAATTACAGGTGGCTGAGACCTACCAAGTGTGTATTGGAGACTAAACTTAAGTTCTTTGCAAAAGTCTAAAGTGTTCTTAATCCCAAACCAACTCTCCAGCCTTGTTATGAATAGTACTTTATAAGCATACATATATGCAGAGTTGAAAAACCTGCTAGTACTCAAGTAATATCATCCTGGGTTGTATCATCAAGTAAAAATGGATTAGAACTTGTTTTCAGTCCTTTTCGTTTTTAAGTAATGTGGTAAGAGTGGGGTGAGAGTACTTCATGCCTAAGTTGATAACTACATTAGTAATACTTCTGTTTTGTTTATAGAATGTATAACAATCTAAACAGAATTCTTTCTGTTTCTTTATGACTTAGAAAATAGGAAACATATTTACTAAAACCTTTAATTTTTTCTTTTTAATAGTGATAGTGGTGCATCCTGGTGTGGTGCTTGGTGGTGGCTGACTTAGGCTGGAATGAGTACACAGTTAACAGGTGAGGTGGGGAGCTATAACAAGTACAGTGGTAGCAGTTAGACTGACCATTTCGGCTAACTTGTTTGCAGGCTGTTGGAGCCTCAAATAAAACTAGTTTTTCAAAGTTTACCAAAATCTGCCTTCAGTGGTGGATTTGAACTCAAAATGACAAAAACAGGAGGCAGCATCAGTGTTAATTGTAATCTCTACTGCCAAAAAAGAAAAGATTATAAATGCTCATTGACAAATCATGTTCTTAAACTATTCAGACAATGGAGGATCTCCTTATACAGCAGCCAGAGTCAATGAAGCTACAGACTTCTGGAAGGTCAAGCTAAAAAATGAAGTAAATATATGTTCAATTTTAAGTCCCTGTTAGTCTATGTATGAGTGAATACCAGTTTTTGTAATAAAATGCGTAGAGCTACAAAATAATGTGATGATAGTTATAGCAATAATGGTATTTTTTTTATAAAATTTCATTACAGTTCTTTGAGTTATAGACAGATTATCTCCACACATCAGAAACTATGTATTACAAAGAGTGTGACTCTCAATAAGTGATAAGAAAAAGTTGCACAAGCAGTTCAAAGTCACTGTAATTAATGAGTGATGCACACTCCTAAGTTCTGTAAAACTTAAGTTCCCTGAGGCCAGGAGCATATTATATTTCTGCATTGTTACTAATACCTAGTACAGTGTCAGCCATATAGTATACGCTTTGTGTGTATTTTGTTTTGTCTTGTGAGCAAAATTCTAAGAAGTATATTAGTCCTACGTTTTTTTTGACACAAGAATTTTGTTTTGTATTTCAGCATTATTATTTTTTCCATTTTGCTTTGGAATAATGATTTTTCTCTAATTTGTCAGGAAACGTAACAAATTTCTATTATAGTCTTTTAAATTCTAAGATAACCGCATCTTTTTACAAAGCTCTTTATTTTTTTGAAATAGGACTTGTCATTCTCTTTTTCATCTCCTCCTTTCTTTTCCTCTTCCTTTCATTGTAATCCCTATAGTGTCATGTCATGGTTCCCTTTTTCCCAGCAATTCTTGAGAGAGAGGAAAAGTACAGTGACAACTTTCTTTCTCATCTTAATAAGCACCAAGATGGCTTCTTGCACTTAGTAGCTACTCAGTAAATATTCGAGGTGAATAATTCATAAAGACCAGATTAAAATAGACCAGTTGAATGGTGAAGGATTTACTTAAATATTGTATTTAAATTACTCTGACTTTCTCTTTGGTTTTATGCTATTTCTTTCTTTATGACAGTCCTCTGGGCTGCTGTTTTTCAGCTGTGTGAATATTTGAAGAGATACTCCAACATCCCAGCATTGGCATTAACATTGTGTTTTCTTTGTATGCAATGTATTGTGTTCCTATTCCCTTTTATCATTACTTTTTTCTTACTCCCTTGGAAGGAAACTTTCAAAGGGAAGAGATCTAAATGAAAGAAATAGCTAAATGTATGAGAATAAACAAATTTTTAAGAATTCTGATAAAAAAAAAAATACAATCAACCTATAAAATCCTTAATTAGAAGGTATAAGTCTCTGCCCAGCACTTTCTGTCTCAACTTTCCTGATGCTGGGATTAAAGGTATGTGTGCTTCCTAAATACTGGGAGCAGTTGGGATTAAAGATGTGTGCCACCACTGCCTGACCTCTATAGCTAAATAAGAAGCTTTATTTCTTAGATCACAAACAATGCATCACCACAGCTCAGGATACTTATTAAGACCCTATCACTAAAACAAAGCATCTAAAAAACTGTGTTGGTTGTCAATTGTTGTGTAACAAGTTACTTCAGTATTAAATAGCTTAAAACAGTATTTGTTATCTCATAGTTCATGTAGAGCAGTCTAGTTCAAGCTGAGATTGGTGTGTTCTTATTTGGAGTGTCTTAAAAAGCTATACTTTTCATACTATCTGATATGCACCTGTGGTGGTGGTTATAGTCATAACAAGATTGAACTGACAGGAAAAAAAATCAGCTCTGAAACCTACTTTCTTGGCTTTTGGTGGACCTCATATTGTTTCTTTTGGCCACATACTTGAATTCCTTGCCAAATGAGCCTTACCTTAAGAGTTCCTGGTTTATCAAATGCTAAGTGACTTCCAGTAGAGTAAGAGAGGACAGCATGGCAGAAGCCTTTCTCTTTGTAAGCTTGTAACCTGACATCACTTTGCTGTATTCTGTTTTTTAGATGCAAAAATTTAAATCCTGTGTAGAAAGTAAGGATGTTACATGAAGGCATGCATAAATAGCAGGAAGGTGGCATCATAAGGAGCCATTCATTGTGGAGAACTCCTACCACAAATGTCCAGTGGAATTGATATGAGGGTTTCAGTATTGCAAAAATTAAAAACCAAAACCCCAAACTAGTAAGTTGGCCACTTATCAAGAACAGGAATGTATTATTCAATAGGAATTAATAGAGGAAAGGTAACGGAATAACTTTGAATAAAATAACTATCGAGATGTTACTACTATCCCTGTGTGTGATATATAGGATCAGTGGCCCCTTGGGAGACTGTTCCCTTCTTGTGTACTTGTTCTGATGTAGAGAAATACCTTCCCACTTTCCTGGTTGACAGACACCCACTAATGGAGATTCTTACTTGGAAATATAGGACTTAGTAGGAGATAAGTTGAGCATAAAAGCCTACCAGTTGCTTCTCAGGTCAGAATTAGACTTGAATGTGGACTATTTATCTATTATATGTTAACATATATTACTATATGGTATATAGAAAGAATATGTAGTAAACATACATAAAATATATAAAGAAATTCCATACCACAAAACAATTTCAAATAGTGATGTTACTAGTTATAATTGGGACTTTTAAGATTAATTTTAATAAAAATGAGTTTGTTGTGAGTTTTTTCTTCATGTGTGTGTGCCTGCGTGGGGATTTGTTTTGTTTGTTTTATTGTTTGGTTTTTTAAAGCAGTTATCTCCCTATGTTAGCTGTAGCTATCTGAAACTTGCTATGAAGACCAGAAATCCCCTTGCCTCTGCTTCCCAAATTCTGAGATTAAAGACATATGTCCAACACCCAGCAACGAGAATATTTTTTAGATTAATCATGATCTTTGGATGTTAATTATATTTTCCATCTTGTTTTAAAAAAATTATATTGGTCTGGGGAAGTAAATTTTGGTAGACTGCCTCCAGCACCACAAAAAAATCAATTGTTGTGTTGTCTTTTAGATGTGGGGGGGGGGGGCAAGGGAGGGAGAAAAAGAGAGGGAGAAAGAGTGCAGTGCCTATCCTGGATAGCAGGACAGTGACTTACAGGTTTTTAAAGTGACTGTTAGTGTGTATTATATGGGGGAAGGCACATGTGCCATGAACACACATGTGGAGATGTGATGTCCTTTATGAATTCCTGTTCTTGAATTTTTCATGGGTTCTGCAGATCAAACTGAGGTTACCAGGCTCACAGGGCAAATACTACTGAGTGGCTTTGCAGGCCCAAAAAAGATTATTTTCTCAGTAAACCACTAACATTAAAAATGATTTATTGGAGGCTAGAGAGACATCTCAGTCAGTAAACAGCTTGTCATGGAAGTCTGAAGACCTAAGTTCATATTTTCTATATCCACATAAAAGTGCTGTATGGTGATAGTTGTGGCTGTAGTACTAGAAAAGAAGCAGATACAAAGAGGGAGAGATAATGTACTGTTGACCTCTGGCCTGCCTCCATATACATGCACACATACACCTACAAAAGTAAGTAAGTAAATAAACAAATAGATAAGACAGAAGGTAGCTGATAGTGTTGTCAGTCTTACCTGCATACCTGGGTTCAATAATGTTCAGTATTATTAGAAAAAAAAAAGAAAAAAAGAAAAAAAAGGAAGGAAGGAAGAAATTCTCTTGCCAGAACAAATTTTGTTTTACTTGCTGTTAGGAAATGAGGTGAACTTTTGATCAGATAGACAAGTCTCTCCAACCAGTGGTTTCCTTCTGCTTATTCACCCTGATTTAATAAAACAACTGACCTGACTATCACTTGAAGTTTTAGTTTATTGAAGTTTCTTACTGAGTCTTTAGTAGATTCTCTAACTAATAGTTTTTCTTTTTTTCAAAATATAGCATTGAAGAAAAGGAAATTAGGTTGAAAAGTGGTGAGCTTTTAGTATTTTCTAGAACTTTGGTTTTTGGTAAAGTATATGTGAAATATGAATGAATTCCTTCTAATCAGCCCCAAAGATAAACTGTAGTATAACTTTAGGTTTTGGCATATTTTCTGTTTTGTGTCTATGTGAATATTTATTGAGTGTGGGTACCGGTATATGTGTGGATGTTGAGGCCAGAGAACAGTCTTGAGTGTTATTCCTCAGGCACATTAACATGGAACTTTATCATAAAGGTTAGACTGGCTGGTTAGCAAGCCCCAAGCACCTCTGCCTCCCCAGCTCTGAGATTACATGCATGTGCCACACTGTACAAAGCTTTTAAAACACTAGTTCTAGGCATTGATCTCAGGTATTCATGCTTGCAAAGGAGTCCTTTAACTACTGAACTATCTCCCCAGCACCTTGGCAGTGTTTTCTGCTATATTGCTAAAAAATGACATGGTATAGTTTTTTGTTTGGTTGGGGGTTTTTTTGGTTTTTGGTTTTTTTGTTTTTGTTTTTGTTTTTGTTTTTTTTGCACTAGTGGTGATTAGTGGATGTGGATTCCTCTTAGGAGTATATCTTGCTTGGGTAGTTTTTCCAGGTCATTCAAGTAGGTAGCAGAGTTTCTAAAAGCTTTGTGTTTACTCCCAAACTTGCTAGATGTGGATTGTGAATCAGGGCCTGAGCCTTTGCATTTGTAACAAGCTCCAAGGTGATGTGATCATCCTGGCAAGGTTCTACACTGCTAAATGACTTATAAGTAAGTGTAGTGATACCTCTGCTTCTAAAGAATTGTTTCAGGGACTCAATAAATGGATCAGAAGTAATTTTTCTAAGGGCTACAGAGATAGCTTAAGTGTTTAAGAGCTTGTACTACTCTTGCTGAGGACAGTTCCAGTGTCTATGTCAGGCAACCTGTGACTTAGTTCCAGGAGAATCTGAAGCTCTGGCCTCTACCCACAACTGCACTCACTTGCATGTGCAAGTTCACACACATACATACATACACTAATTAAAAATAGAAATAGATCTTTTAAATGGTATCTATTAAAAAAGAATTAGTCTCTATAGTCTTATAACTGTAAACTGTTAGATAAGTTTTCATTTATCTCCATTTAATTTTTACAATGTCTTTGCAAGCTTATTTTACATATTTATTATAGGAAATTCATTATAAGCAAAGGAAAATATTAGCTATATAGCTGCCAGAGATTAAAATAGTATTTATGTTTAAAATTTCAACTGAAATTTAAAACATTAAGAAGTATTCTATCATGCTTTCTCCCACCTTGTTATGAAAAATTTGCAGACTCACAATCTGACTAAAACTAAAATGCATTTGCTTAGAAAAGACCACAAGAACATGTAAAAACACACAGTAGTTAGAGTAGTGTGGTAGAATCTTTCTTTTTTTTTCTGTAGCTCCAATATTTACAATATAAATATATATTACCTTTATGGTAAGAAATAAAAAAGCTTCTAAGGAACAGATATTGAAGACACTATGTAAAGTAAATCATCTGAAAATCATAGCAGTTTCAATAGAAAGATGGCCACTGTAGCACTGTGTGGTGGTCTGAGTTAGAATGGCCCCATAAGCTCATATGCTTGAATGCTTGGTCTGCAGTTAGTAGAACTATTTGGCAAGGAGTAGGAGGTGTGGCCTTGTTGGAGGAGGTGTGTCACTGGCGATGGACTCTGAGGTTACAGAAGTCCTTGCCTTTCCTAGTTCCTTCTCTTCCATCTCCCTCCTCCTCCTTATCTCCCTTCCCCCTCAACAGTAAGCATTCCCCCAATAAACTCTTTGTTCTGTAAGTTCCTTGTTCATGGTGTCTCTTCACACTAGTAGAAAAGCAACTGAGACATACAGTTATTTACAAAAGGAAGTTATCTTAAGAAATAGAAAGATATTAGGGGCTGGAGAGATGGCTCAGAGGTTAAGAGCACTGACTGTTCTTCCAGAGGACCTGAGTTCAATTCCCAGCAAAACCACATGGTGGCTCACAGCCATCTATGATGAGGTCTGGTGCCCTCTTCTGTAAAACTGTATGCATAATTAAAAAAAAAAAAAAGAAATAGAAAGATATTAAAGATAGCCTTTCACAAGTGCCTGAAAGACTTTAGACATTGAAAGATAAATCTATAAGCTCTAATTCAGTTTCTTTCTTCATGTAAGTTGTATCCAAAATAGTGTGTTTAAGACTGTTTTGTGGTTTAATGTGCCATTCAGTATGACTTTTTGGAACCCTCAGATACTGAATACCAAAACACCCTCGAAGTTTTCTTGAGGTTGCTGAGCAAGAGCCATCTTCTATTGAGGATTGGTTTGTTATCTTGAAAAATGATGGTTAGTGCTTGCTTGTCCTACTGCCTGCGCTCCACTCTTACCTGCTAGGTAGATTTCATGTCATATGTCAGTGGGTTAGAAAAACAAGTATTAACACTTTGCCCCATCCCCCTTTTGATAATTGAGAAATTCAGAAGAATTTGAGTTTCAGCCTTCCTTGAGGATAATTTTGTCTTCTACTCTTTCAGTCAAAATTTGAAATAAGCATTTCTCATGAACCTGATTTCTAAGAATTTAGCCTTAAGAAAACTTGAGGGGCATCAGAATTCATTTGCTAGAATGTTCATTTATAGTATTTGGGTAAAATATTGGCTAAAATAAATACAAATTTAATAGAAAACCAGCTAACCAACTACGAAAATAGTCTACCTACCTATAGTGTTTTATAAAAAGAGAAATAGTTAAATGCTGGTTTGAAAAAAAAATGCATCAGTAGTTTGTACCTCTTCACTCTTAAAAAAAAAAAGAGTTTTAATTTTTTAGTGCTGATTGTCAAATTCTGGCCTACTGCATAAGCAAAAGCTCTAGCACTTAACTGTATCAGAATCATCTGTGTGTCTGCACATGTACACACATTACACATGTCACAATCAGAAGTCAGAGGACAACCTCAAGTGTTGGTTCTGGCCTTCTATTTTGTTTAAGATAGTACCTCTTGTTTACCAGTCCACAAGCCAGGCTAGCTGTCTCACAAGTTTTCAGGGATTCAGGTCTCCTCCTCCCATTTCACAGTAGGAAGGCTGGAACTATTCCTGCTGTGCCTAGCTTTATATGAGTTCAAGGAATTCAAACTTAGGTGCTCCTGTTTGCATTTTGAACAGCCACAGAGCCATCTTCTCAGCATTCCTCTTTGTTTAGTAGTGAGGAAAGCAAGTAAAGGGACAAGGAGGTATGGGAGCTGTTATCACAATGCTTAGGTACTGGTAATCTGTCTTGAAATATAGTAATTATTATATAGACTAGAACACAACAAATTGTTGAGGAAGAGAGAATATTAAACTATACAACAAGTTAAAGCCAAGAGTTAAAAATAGATATATTTATGCTAGAAGTCTACATGGTAAATTATATTTGAGTTAGAGAGTTCTATAATGTCTCTTTTTCTAATATCTCTAAGTATTGGCTTATTTTATTCATTTCTAATCCCCCCTAGGTGTGTGGGTTTCTGTGTGTGTTTGCAGGTATGGATGTTTGTGCACATCTGTACATATTTGTGTAAGGTTCGAGGTTGATAGCATGCACATTCCTCAGTTCTCTACCTTATCTTTTGAAACAGTCTCTCATTGACTCTAAAATTTGTTCATTTGGCTAGACTATTCAGTCAGCAAGCCCAGGGGATCCTCCTTGCCTCTGCCTCTCCTGTGCTGGGATTACAAGTGAACATTCCTGTGCCTGCCCTTTTCTAATGTGTATTCTGAGGGACAGGAATCAGATTCTTAGCTTTCAGGGCAAGCACTTTTGCTGACTTAGCCATCTCTACAGATGTTTCTTTTCTTGTTGCTGTGATAAAAATTCTCAGACAAAAGCAAATCAGAAAAGATGTGATTCATTTCAGCTCACAGTTCTAGGATACAGTACTCTACAGCAGGAAAGCAAAAGAATTAGGAACTTGAGAGAGCTGGCATATTGTGCCTACAATTAGAAAGCAGAGAGCAATGAATGCATGCTATTGCTTAGCTCTTTTTCTCCAGTCACACAGTCCAGGAACCCAACCAAATACTTGCATCATCCACAGTGGGAGGGGACTCCCACTTCAACCAAGGCACTGAAGATAATCCCTGACAGGCATGCCCAGATGACCATTCAACCCTCTATTTCTCTTTGAGAAATTTTTAACTAAACTAACAAGAAAAAAATATTATATTCACATGTCTAAAAACACTATAAAGACTGCAGAATCTAGAAAACATATTAGGAACTGGTTAGTTAGTAAATATCCCATTTGAAAGACATTGTAGAGAGGACACAACACCTGGAGAACCTTGTCCAAAAGTTCATTATTATTCTATATTCATTAGATTCTGAGTTTGTATTCACTTGATACCTTTCATAGTTTCAGTTTTAATAAAGGTCTTCTTAATGAAGAGTTCTTATATGTAGGAAAATAAAACTAATTTATTATAGTTGGAAGTAAGACTGATTACTTAAGTTATCTTAGGGCTTCTCTTGCTGTGAAGAGATACCATGACTCTGACAACTTTTATAAAGGAAAACATTTAATTGGGGTGGCTTATAGTTTCAGAGGTTTAGTTCATCATCATCATCATCATCATCATCTTGGCAGGTGGCATTCAGGTAGAGGTGGTGCAGGAGGAAGAGCTGAGAGTTCTATCTACATCTTTATCTACAGCCAATAAGAAATGAACTGAGACACTGGGTATAGCTTGAGCATTGGAAACCTCAAAGCCCACCCCACTATGACACACACATAATTCAACAAGGCCATACCTACTCCATCAAAGCCACATCTCATAATAGTGCCATTCCCTATGAATTTATTGTGGCCAGTTACATTCAAACTACTACAACACTCATGCTCAAACTTTTCTCTTTTAAAAGAAGCTTTTATTATTTGATATCCATACATACAATGTTGGGTAGATTACCCTTTATTCCAACTCTCTGGACTACTTCTTCCTAGAACATCTCTTTTTTTACTTTCATGTGTTTAATTTATTTAAAGTTTTTTGTTGTTTTGTTGTGATTTTATGATCTTCCAAGTTACTTTCATGAGCCTCAGTGTAGGGTTATTTACTGTAGCACAGGCAACTTTCCAATGGCTGTCCAACTAAAGAAAGATGATTTTCCTCCAGCAGCCATCATCTGCCAGTAGTTTTTCAGAGAGGAGAGGAGCCTTATGAGCCCTTCTCCAAGCTGTACTCAAGTATGGTTGGCTCCATCTTGTGCAGATAACTAGAGCTTCGATGGGTTCAGGAGTGCAGTAGCCACATACCATGTTCAGAAGACAGTGTTTCACAGCACTTCTTCCCAGCCTCTGGCTCTTATATTTTCTCTGTTGCTTCTTCAATGATCCCTTAGCTTTGGGGGTTGGTGGTAGGCTAGGGATTACTTAGTAGATATGCCAATTAGAGCTGAGTATTTTATAGTCACTTACTCTCAGAGCTTTAACCAGTTTTTAGTCTCTGATTAACCACTCACTGCTCACAGCAAAAAAGAATCTTCTCTGACTAGGGTTGAGGGGAGCACTGATCTAGAGGTATAAATATAAATACTTAGAAGGCAATTTGACTGCATGTCCATTTAGCAAAACTATAGTAGTAGATACCTTCTAGTGCTTATGATCTCCCCAGTCATGAATTCCCTCCTGTGGAGTAGGCCTCAAATCCAATCTGAAATCAGTTGATAACCTTCAAGGGTCTGCCATATTGCATGAGTTGGCACATCTTTTCTGGAAGGTCACTGTTACAATACATAGACCACTTCTGGTTAAGACCATTGATAATTTTTCTCTCACAGTGGACTTAACCTAAAAGCTAGCCAGCAAGAAGGAAGCTTCTAACTCAGTTTCAACTTGATTTCTCTATGTTCTGCAGCCAAAGTATGTGGTGTCTTTAGCAAAAGAATCTCACAATCTAGTTTGGCTTTTGTTATTTAAGGGCCTCTGAGACCTCATTGACCATAACAGCTCATGAAAAGGTACTTTAGTCCTGGGCCTGGCTGGGTTTCTTAATAACATATGGCTTCTGTGAGCAATTTTATCTGTCTACCATGTAAGAGTGAGTTTATAAAGACCTCCCCTTTAGGAAATTTTGTCTGGCTTCCTTGTAACCCTTCACATTTGGAAATAATTTTTCTTTCCTCTGACCTTACCTAGATCTTTTTATGACTCTTGTACTTCTACTTCATTATGATATTACATGTCTTTTTTTTTAAGTTAAGCTTGTATTGTATGCTGGAAATTCTCCCTAGACTACCCTAGCATGCATAACTTATTTTGGGTCTTTTATAGTACTTAATATAATACCTTCCACATAGTATAGAGGCTCATTAAATATTTTCTAATTAGATTATTTCGAGATTTACATGGGAAAAAGTTGATCAACTTCAAATGTAATTCTCCCAATGAAATATTTTTTGCTTCTATTAAAAATGAACAAAAACCATAAAGGTAATATTTAATGACTGAAACTGGGAAAATAGTGTACTGAAGACAGTGTCAATGCTTATCAGTTAGTTAGTGAAGATGTGGATAGGAAATGCAGTTTGACTTTATCCTGTTCTTCAAGGGGAACCATTGAGGGATTTTAAGAGAAAGTCATTTGATCAAGCTTATTTTTAGATAAGTTACACAGTGAAGCTAGCTATAGATGATAAGATTAAGAGAGGAACCCACCTAGATACTGAAAAAGAAGAAATTCTAAGGTCCTAGAACAAAGACAGTATAGTAGGATAGAAGAGAATATCTTTAAGAAATATAGGTAGAAAGTTACAGGCTTCTTGGTGTCTTTATGTGTGGGGCAAGTTTCTTGACTGTGCTTTACAGCCTGGATGAAGTAGTGACATTTGAGTTAGAGAAAACAGGAGGAAGAGGATCTGCAGTAACTATTGTGGCCAAAGTAAGTTTTGAACATAATCAGTTTGAATTGTATGTAAAATAGTCAAAGATGTCAGTAGTCAACTGTTTGTATTTCTCTGGAAAGGAGGGAGAGTCATGAGCATGTGGATTCAGAGTCAAAGTGGCTAGTGTCTGTGGGAAGAAAGCATGAAAAGTAATTTTAAGTCAACTAGTCCGTCTCCTGCCATCACCACCCTCTCCTCCCCTTCTCCTGTCCCCACTAACCCAGAAGATGTGTTATGATTTACTTTGAGTTCTTTTCTTCTTCTAGTTATCTACATATATTTTCTTTCAACATAAATCATGAGAAAAAAATCAAAGCAGTGTAAAATTGATGAACACCATAAAATAATTGATACTAATGCTTTACAAATGTCAGCATCTTGAAAGATTAAAGATAAGTGTAGAAAAACTGTTCCAGATTCAAGGAGACTAAAGAGACATAACAACTAAGTGCAACTTGATTCTTGATCAACTAATCCTGAGTCATCCATCTGGAATACACTTTTGGGATAGATTGTTGTAAATGGTTCTGGCCCGGACTTTCTGGGCCTGGACCAGAGGTTTGGTCCCACTCTCAGCCCTGTTTAACCTCAAATAATCACACACAGGCTTGTATTATTTTTATGCTGATTGACCTAGGACCCAGGCATATAATTTGCTAGCGCTCACTCTAAATCTAGTCCGTCTCGTTCAGCCATGTGGCTCAGTACCTTTTCTCAGAGCAGCGTTTCCTCTGCATCTCCTGGCAGCTTCAGCGACTCTGGTCTGTGTCTGGCATCTGTCTCTCCTCTGAGATGTTCCTGAGTTTTCCTAGACTGGTAGCCCCGCCCATGCTTCCTATTTGCCTTTGGCTAATCAGCTTTTATTAAACCCATAGACCAGACAAATATTTACATTACCAGTATAATCCCACTACAACAGATGGGGAATTTGAATGTGGACTGTATGTTAGAAAATAGTGTCAGTTAAATTTAGTGTGATCATTTATTGTTACATAGCAGAGAATGGTCACAATTTTAGGATAGAGTGCCATGATATAATCATGCCAGGGTGTATGTCTGTATTGTCCAGGCTGGGATGAAACCTGTACTCAAATGATTATGCTGTATCAACTTTCCAAGTGCTGGGGCTACAGGCACTTGGCACTGCATCCCTCCAAGTTTTCTTAATATATATGGTTGAGTATTGAAATAGGATTCTATGTACTTCATGTTGGGCTTTTCTGAATTGATTACAGAAGGACCATGCAACACTCACTGTAAAAGCAGTGTCATATCATGGTGTTCTTATCTTTTCAGATAAACCCACTAAATTTATAAACCAGAATCATTGTTATCTAGTATTGATGAACCTTGTTTTAGACTAGGGTAAGTTAACCCTACAACATCAATGGCTTTAACATTATTTATTAAACAGTTAGCCAAAGAATAGATGTGCTCCACACAGTATTTCAAAATGCCACACTGATCAGAGTTTCTGACAGTATGTACAGCTGGGTATCTGGTGCCTTGGAAAATAAACAGCTTGTGGAGCTTCCTTTAACTTTTAAATATTTTAGCCATAGAATAGCAGATCACTTTTACTCACAGCTCATTAATCAAAATATGTTACATGCCTCTATTGGTAGGAATCTGAGCCATGTTGGGAATCACTCATGGTTGTCTGATAAAAAATAAATATCTATCATCTACTATAGTTCATCTCATGTAATTATATAGATTCTTTAAATCTGTCTAATAGTCATTGCTACTATGATTTTGGTTTTTTAAACTATAATAAAGTTTTCTCACAAGAGTTTTATGACATGGTAAGTTTACTGCATCAACATTTTTATTCGTGATCTAAAAGCTTATATGTACATTGAATTTGAGGGAAATTTTGTTATTTATATACAGAATAAAAGGAAATCTATGGTATCCAACTCTTTATTTTTATTTCTAGCAGAAAAAAAAATGTTTAAAATATCTATACTCAACCGTTGTTATTTTGTTTGTGGTAGTTGTCAGTTTTTTTCTTCTCTTCTTCCTCCTCCTCTGTTGTTGAGATAGGGTTTTGCTATGTAAGCCCTAGCTGCTGGCCTGCTGAAACTCAATGTGTAGCCCATGCTAGCCTCAAACTTAAAAGAGATCCCCTTGCTACTGCTTCCTGAGTGTTGGGATTAAAGGTGTGTGTCTTTTCTTTGGATTTACTTTATCTGAATTTGAAGTTTCTAATAAAAGTAGGTAATAGCCATTTGGCACAGTTCCTCCTTTTACAAGTTCACTTAAGTGTTTTGCTTGTTTTTAAGGCAGAAGGTACTTTAAATTTAGTAAATTTCTGCTATAGTTGGAAGGATACTTACAGCTTTTCTGAAACTTGTTAAAAATAAAGAGAAGATTTACGTTATATTCTTGCTGAGTGGGAATCAAGACTTCACTGGAACAAGTCTGTATTGTCACTGCTTTCTCAGTTTTGTAACTCTTGTTAAAAAAAAAAGTAGCCAGAATTTTAGTTTGCCTTTAGTGAGACAGGAGAATTAGTTTATCAAAAACTTTTTAAAATCTGTAGTTTATAAACCTATTTAATGAAATGAAAAGGCTTCCTTTCCAAAGTGAATGTGGATAACACAGAAACACAGAACTTGACTAGTACATTAAAACTTTAGTTATAATTTGATAAGTGATAATTTATTAGTAAAGTAAAACAAGTGGTTAGCCATTTACTTTCCAAGAACCTTTTTCTCAATATAGTCCTTAAAATATTGCCAGTTTCTATTATTACCCATATTCCCATTAACTTTTTTCTATAATGTCCTTGGATTTTAAACTCTGTGTATGTGAATGTGTTGTATTGGGATTAGGACCCAGGTTCTCAAGCTTGGGTGGTAAGCACTTTATCAAACAGACCATCTCCCCAGCCTCGAATTTCTTGACTCATCTTTTAAAATCTTGGATTTTTATTCATTTTTTTACTCTTTTCTTCTGCTCTAGAAAATCATGCAATTCATAGTATATGTAAGATTCATCAGAAATGAACCAATTTGGGAGTATATTCCTAGAAGTAATGTTGGATCTATAAGAGCTATTTCTAAAACAAAACAGGTTGTTTTCTTTAGCCATTTTCAAATATCTCTGCAATAGATACTAGCTTCTGTAGTATCACTGCCATTGTGCATGGTAATTGGCATTACTGTACAACACATAGGCTTTTAGCTTTTCAGCTTTATCATTTTTTGATATTATGCAAGTAACAGTTTCTTTGAGGTTCACTTATTTTATCATATTTTTATTTATTTTATTCACTTTTTTCCTTTTATTTTTTTCCTTTTTTATTATTATGAATAAAGAAGTCATATTTTCTATCCTTGTATATCCTTATTCAAGGTACCTTCCCCCTCTCACCACATCAGGTCATTCTCTCTTTTCCACATCTCCCCATCCCCACCATGGGCAGGCGGTCCCAACGTCCCAAGGTCCCAGGGTCCCAGTATTGCTTAGTTCAGCCTCCACTCCTGGCAAATCCAGTTTTCTCCCCCCAACATCAAGACTGAGTCAGGTGTTCCTCTAGAGGGAGTGGGATCCAAGGAGTCAGTCCAAGGTGTTTCTGATCCCAAGCTGTTCAGTGGTTGTGGTTTGCAGCTTGGGCCTGCTTTGCTTTTGTTTGTCTGTTTGTTTGTTTAGAGTCCACTAATGAGTGAGTACATCCCCTGCTTATCTTTCTGAGTTTGTGATACCTCTCTCAGGAGGATATTCTCCAAATCCATCCATTTGCCTGCAAATTTTAGGATATCATTTTTTCTTACTGCTAAGTAGTACTCCATTGTGTAGATGTACCACAATTTGTTAATCCATTCTTCAGTTGAGGGACATCTAGGTTGTTTCCAGGTTCTTGCTATTACAAATAACGCTGCTATGAACATAGTTGAGCTAATACCTTTGGAGTGTGACTGTACATCTTTAGGGTATACACCCAGTAGTGGTATTGCTGGTCCTTGGGGAGATTGATTCTCAGTACTGCACTGAACAAGCTTACACTCCCACCAACAATGGAGGAGTGTTCCCCTTGCTCTACAACCTCTCCAGCATAGGCTGTCATCTGTGTCTTTTATCTTAGCCAATCTGACAGGTGTCAGGTGGTATCTCAAAGTTGTTTTGATTTGCATTTCTCTGATGGCTAAAGATGATGAACACTTTTTCAGGTGCCTTTCAGCCATTTGTAATTCTTCTGTTTAGAATTCCCTTTTTAGATCTAAACCCCATTTTTTGATTGGGTTATTCAAGGTTTTGGGCTCTAGATTCTTGAGTTCTTTATATATCCTAGAGATCAGTCCTCTATCACTTGTAGGGTTGGTGAAAATCTTTTCCCATTCTGTAGGCTGGTGTTTTGTCCTATTGACAGTGTCCTTGGCTTTACAGAAGCTTCTCAGCTTTTTTTAGTTACTTTTTTTTTTTTTAATCAAGTAGAGTTATTATATCAAGATTTAGTGTGCTGTGGCAATTTTGTTGATACTGGTAAATACTAAATACAAACCTCTGCAAAATTGATTACCTTTATTTATCTTTATTTATCCTTTAATAATAGGAATTTTAAAGTATGACTAATAATGAGACAGTACATTTGTAGAAGATTTGAAGTATTGTCACCTGGGTATTTTCTGTAGAAAGTTAAAGGGAAGTACATTTTAAGTATAAGATTTTTCTGTAACCAGTTTTAAAATACACTCTGCAGATGTTATCCTTATGAAGCAGGGTTTTTAATTTTTAAATTTTTCATGACTAACTTGCACACATTATCTATTGGTCATTATTTCTAATAACTAGAATAATCTTTGAATGTTGTTTATAATTGTTAGCAATTCTTTTTAAAATATTTATTTATTTATTATGTACGCAGTTTATATCATAGATGGTTGTGAGCCACCATGCGGTTTTGCTGGGACTTGAACTCAGGACCTCTGGAAGAATAGTCAGTGCTCTTAATCTCTGAGCCATCTCTCCAGCACCTGTTAGCAATTCTTATCGAAACTTTTAATAAAAGTTGCCTGGCTTTTTACTTTTTCTTCATTCTCCTCTCTATGGCCTGAAAATAAATAACTTTAGTTATATTGCTTTGTACTTTAGGGTGTTCTGATAACACTTGTTTAAAATTCTACAAACAGAAGAGCTTTTCTCTAGCCATTGAAGTTAGTTGGTTTTTGTTTGTTTGTTTGTTTGTTTGTTTTTAATTTTGGTGGAGTAGCTGGGGGTTGTGTTTGATGTGCTGCCACAATGCACAATGCACGTGTGGAATTTAGAGACAGCCTTTTGGAGTTGATTCTCTCCTTTCACCTTCCAGGTTTCCATGCTTGCGCAACAAGTATCTTTACCTACTGAACTATCTCAGTAGTCTTAGCAGTCAGTTTTCATCTATTTGACTTTCTGTGTAGGGTCAGTATTCTTAGACATCAACTGATAGGTTTAAGTAAGTTTCTTAAAGGCATTACATATCAATAAATGGTAAGACTCACTTAGCACTGCCAGACTAGGTTCACTTTTGTAGGAAGTTCTTATATTTTGTTATACATGCATTGCAAATCAAGTTCTGGAAAATTTTAGCCTTAAAATGGGTAGGACCAATTTGAATATTTTATTGGTGGTTAATTTTCATTCTGAGTTAATTCCTAGTAAAGATGGTTAAGAATTGTTTACAAGTTGCAAATTAGTTGTCTGTATTCTATAAATTGTCCTGTAGGTGGCATCATCATTATAATTTGTCCATCCATTTATTTTGCTTTGCACAAAGATCTACTTTTTGTTTCATCCTTAGATCTGTTTTGCTTATGTATGGCCACATCACTCTCAGCACCCATTCTTGTTTGATAATACAATTCCTCAAGTGATGAGTTAGACTAGGTCAGGTAGTAGAGAACTGTATTGCTAATTATTTGGGGTAACAACCATTTTTCATTAGTTTTTTAGTGCTCAGGAATTATGGAATTTTTTTATTTTTAAGTATTGTTTTTGAGGCACTAACAATAGAAGTTAAGAACATAGGTCTAGAGTAACATTTGAGCTCATAGTCTCCTCTTAGCAGTGTGACTTTGAGAAAATCACTTCTTTGAAAAGGCTTCCATCCTACAGCTACCTGCAAGTTGATTAAGTCAGAGAAACCATATTGTCTTGGGTATACTTGAGTTCACAATGTCTGGCACCTAGTAAATATTCAGTAAGCTTTTTTTTTTTTCTTTTTTTGTCTAAATGAAATGTTTTTGTATGAATTCCATAAATGCTACGAGTGTACAAGAGATAATTTAAAACAGCCTTTTTTCTATATCACAACTGTTAATATTTATTCTGAATCTTTCTCTTATATTGATTTCATGTACATTGCCTCATCTTTAAAAAAATACATGTGCTCAATACTATTGCCCTCACTTTATATTTGAACACCATCAAATAAATTAATAGTTTAAAGTTGTACAGTTATCAGGGACTGAATTATAATTTTAAAGCCTGTGTTTTTGCTTTTCCACATTGCTTTAATAATTACTTGGAAAGTTTACACATCTGTTGTATCCTTGTCTGTTTATTTTTCTTTTAACATTACATTTTTTTACTCTTTTCTTTTGTCCAAATAGATAATTAAGAGCATAAGCACAGTATTTCATGTCCCATATTTCTGTGTCATAGATATGTTTTGTTCTCCTGTTCACTGATGCTGCTAGCAGGATTATGAATATTTTTTACCCATACCAATGTCCAATTTAATAAACTAATTAATAATAACTGTTATGTCAAGATGCTTCCCCATGCTTCAGGTCCACAGTGAATATAAAAAAATAGCACCAGCTCTATTTTTAAACATACTTTATATACCTCTTACCATTTAACATTTGTTAAATGGGTCTTCAAAAACTATGTGCTGCCGATGTCTGTTCCTATGTAACAAACTAACCCCGGAACTTTGAGTGGCTTAAAATAATAATCATTTTCTTATGTCTCATAATTCTGTTGGTCAGAGTTTGAGTTAGTACTTAGCTTTGGTCATATGCTTTTGATGGTAGTGGTTACTTGAAGGTATTGACTAGCTGACTGAGTGGGTCTAAGCTAGTTTCAGACAGATAAATTTGATCTTTATGGGGATACTCAGAAGTCTGGGTACATCAGCTACAGCACCTGTATACAGAATCACCTACATAGTCATTTCATGGTCACCTAACATTTCTTATGACCTAACCTTTAGAATCCTAGAGGATATTTCCACTGTATTTTATTTGTTACGCAAATTACAAAGCTCAACCCAGATTCAAAGAGGAAAATTGGACTACTTCAGTGGGGACTAACAAAAAATGTGTAGCTGTTTTTAATCTGCCACCACAAATCACACCACTTTTAGATTGTATAAATCCAAGTGAAAACTGAGTTGGTTTATAGGGAGTACAAATGATTTTATGTTTCTCTTTGCCATGAACAAATTTAAGCACCTACTTGTCAAAATCAGAACAGCTATAACTGAAGTTAATTTTCTCCTGAAGCTCAACCAAAGCATTTAATTGGCTTGAGTTGAAAGATAAATTTGGTTTTGTTACCATTAAAATTGTGAATCTCTTTTTTTTCTAAATATATAAAGTCTTCTTCTAATACTTGCTTCCTGGTTAATACTGTAATACTATAAACTTTCATCTCATATCCTGAGCCTATAGTTTTGTAAATATGAAGGCCTGGAAAGATGCCTCAGTGGTCAAGAGCATATAGTACAGAGTTCACATCCCAGCACCCATTTTGGGTAGCTTACAACGAACCACCTACTAACTCAAGCTTCAGTGAATCCAGTGTTTCCTCTGGCTTCCTGGGCACCTGCACTTTCATACATGCAACTTAAAAGAAAACAAACTTAAAAATAAACCAAAAGAATTTGTAGAGATGAGACTCAAGGAAAGAAGAATCTTCTATTCTTAATTTTTGACTTACTGTGTCTCGTCTCATTCATCAAGTTGTATAACTTTTGTATATTACAAATAATATTTCTATGAACTAAAATAAAGACTTGTATTTTACTGAGGGAGAAATATTAAGGTGTAGTTTTGGTTAAGAAATGTCAAAATTTATATGCAAGCTTATAGATATTGAAGATTGTGCTTTTTTCTAAATGAAAACGTAAATACTTGAGGTTTTTGAACAGAGAAAAACAACAGTATATTTTAATAAAATTGTTGGCTGTTGTATAAAACTACCTAGGAGTATCAAGAATAGGAAAGACCAACTAAGGAGCTGCATTAGACACCATCAGAGTGCAGTACATACATGAAAAGACCAAGAGAGGGAGGGTAGTGACTAAGAAACAGTCAAATTCTATGTAGATTTGAAGATATGGGTTTCTTGTTTTATACTCATTCTTATTTTTGCTTGTTTTGAGTGCTTTCATCATCACAGTGGGTACTTGAGTTAGCAACTCTTTCTTTAATATTAGTGTATGAGTATGTAAGTGTGAATATGTACCTCAAGCTTATAAACTTTAAATGTAGATCACTCAAGAAAGTAGTTCTTGGTCAGGTAATCCTGCTAAGTGTGTTTCATATATGTGTATATGTTCATGTGAATGTGTGCAGAAGCCAGAGGTTAGTGTTAGTCCTTCTATCTATCTCTATCTTATTTTGTAGACAGGGTTCCTGGAGCTCATCAGTTCAGCAAGATGAGCTGGCCAGTGAATTCCAGGGATCCTCTTGTCTCTACCTCACATGACTAGGATTACAGGCCTGTACCCCCACACCTGTCTTTTTTATGTCTTATGTGGGTTCTGGGGATCTGAACTTAGGTCTACATGCTTGCACAGCAGATAGTTTGCAGAGTGAGCTGTCTTTCTAGTCTTCTGTGGTGGGAAATGTAAAAGTGACTTTCTTAAAAGCCAGTTTATATTATAGAATATATATATATATGTTTGTGGAAAGAACTTTGGTCAGTAGTTTAGAGTGACACTTTATCATTTAAAATTAAGTGGCACTGTAGTAGACACTTAATATATAAAATAAGGAATAATATGTTTATCATTAAGTTGTGCATAATCTAATGTGAAGCCCAGACTTTTATAAATAATTACATATCTTAGATAAAGAGGAAGCATGAAATTGCCTAAATACTAGGGTTTATAAAGAATAACATAGTGGTTTTAATGCTGCAGTAGAGCAAGAGAACTAATGAGTTTAGAGACTACTGTCAGAATTAAAGTAAAAATGTGTAGGAAACAAGTACAGATAGGATAGTAGACCAAGTAAAAAATATGTGAAATGGCTAATACTGTTTTGTTAGCAATGCTGTTTCTTGTTGCACAGGCAGAAGTTACATTGTTCAGGCAAGTGGTTAAGCCATCTAGGGAGAGGCAGTCAGAAAATGTTTTGGGCTTCTTGGTGACTGCTTATTTTCCCTTCCTCACTTCATGAAGTGTGTTTGACTTTATAGTGTTCGGTGTATAGTCCTTTTTGTCTGCAACTACATGAAGTTTTCTGGGTAAAATTATTGTAGCTCCAAATGTTATTTCAGTCACTAAGTCATTCACAGCTTCTAGTGTTTTGTGTGACAGTGTCAACCAGGATTTTGATTTTTTTTTTTTTCAGCATCTTTTTTTTTTTTTTTTTTTCCTATCTCATGTTTTCAAATTCATCAGAAAGGTGAACTTTTGAAATTTATTCCAGAGTAAAAACAGGCTTCCTTCTGTTTAACTTAAGTTTATCACATTTTAAAAGTCTTTTAAATTTATATGTATATCTCAATGTATCTCTGTGTACCAGAAAGGTGGAAGGCAAGAACCCTACTCTACAAAGTGGTTCTCTGATTTTAATATGTGTATTGTGATGCACATACATGTATACACACAAATAATGACAGCAAAATGTATTTTAAAAATAGAGGCTAACTTATTTTCCTAAATCATGAAAAAGATGATTGAGCACATTAGTTCTCTAAAGGAACAGAATCAACCCAACTGGGTAAAAATTGGTTGGAGGAGAGCAGAGTCTTAAACAATCATAAAATGTTGGCTTAAGGAGCTAGTAGGTCCTGAGCTTGTAGATCTCATAATCTGATAAACATCAATGTAGAACACTATATGGCTTTGTGTTGTAAGAGAACAAGCACAAGATTTTAACATCTGGAAGGACTTGGAGAACAAAAGCTAAATTCAGGAAGCAGGGTTATACTTTACATTATAGTGCACTTCATATTGGTTAATAGGGTAATTCAAACCCAGATACCTCTAAGCTAGGTAGACTTCTAACGAAGCTTAATATAGATTTGTTGAATTGTAATGATGCTTATAATACAAACTGACTGCTACTTTCCTGATTTTATACTAATCAACAGCTGTATCATGTGTTATTTTACTCATGAAGAATAAGCATCACTTTCTGGGAAATATCAAAATCTACTCACTCTCATATTAAAAAGCAGGTATTTTTTGGGATCAGTGGCCCATTCCCTCAGTCCTGTCACTGAAGAGGCAGAGACAGGCAGGTCAGAGAGATCTCTGGGACTTTGAAATCAGTCTTGTCTCCAAGGATACACAGTGAGACCCTGTCTCCAAAAATAAATGAACAAATAAAAGCAGATTTTAGTGTTGTGAAAATATCTTTTTTCTTCCACCTAAGTTTGTTTTTCCCTACACAAACAGTATAAACTTACTAGAAAACTACTATAACAGAAACTGATTCAAGATTTTAAAGATAGAAGCAGGTGGATATCAGTGAGTTTGAGGTCAGCTTCATCTACAAATTGAGTTCCAGGACAGTCAAGGCTGTTACACAGAGAAACCCTGTCTTGAAAGACAAACAAACAAAAAAAATAGTTCTTTTTTTTTTCCAGTTCTATATCATGTTATGAAAAGAAAAAAGATTTTAAAGATTATTTCTGACTTGAAGAGCCTAGAAATACAAGATAATAAGAAATAGAATTTAAACTTTATATGTGTGCATATATGTAACTGGAATTAGAAATAAGAAAGCTTTTAAATGAGAGTAAAATTCAATTCTGAAGTAACAGTAATTAATAGTTACAGTAATAGATTCCAGAGTGGTATATGTACCAGAGAAAGTGCAATTGTGTGGTCCTGGGGATTTAGGAAGATAAGTTAGCTCAGCATGGACAGGAAATTAGAACTCTCAGCTATACTTTTTTTTTTTTAAAAAAAAAATGTATTGGTGTCTTGCCTGCGAATATGTGCACCACATGGGTGCCTGGTGCTTGTGGAGGGTGCAAGTGGGCACTGGATTCTCTGGGCCTAAAGTTGCAGATAGTTGTGAGCCACCATGTAGGTCCTTGGAATTGAACTCTGGAATAAGTAGCCAGTGCTCTTAATCACTGAACTATCTCTGTGACACCACCACCACCACCACCCCTTAATCTTATATTTTGAAGTACCTATTTTGAAATTTGCAGTAATATAGCATATTTTCTACTTATATACTTGTCTTTCTCGAAAGATTTCTGTGCACTTTACATAAGAAAGACAATACGATGAAGAAGTACATAAAAACACCACTGGCCTTTTTAAGTTTTCTGTCCATATTCAAGTTATTATGATTCCTGCCTCTAAACTTTTCTTCTCTTTTTATGGAACATGAAGGGAATAACATTCTAAAGTTATAGTAGATTTTTGTTTTGTTTGTTTTAGGCATAAAAAATTTAATCATCTGTTCATCCATTGTTTGAATGTTTTCCCGGAGATCCTTTTTATGTAAACCTGTATGTTTTGCGGTGTGTGTGTGTGTGTGTAATTGAATTCATTTTTCAGGAAGAACAGGAAAATCAGGAGACTAGGAGACTTGGCATCTACTCTTGAAAGTGTTTTGAATCTGTCACCTTATCTGCTTCTCTTACCTGGACTAGGTGGTTTGTAATGACCTCTTACTCAAAACTAGTATTTCTGCTCAAAAGTGGGGAGTTAAAAAAGTTTAATGCTTTTGTGCCTTAAGCCTGTGATAAGTTTTGTGTATTCTTTTTCCCTTTGATTAAAAAAATCCCTGTAATTGTATGCTATAATTGTTATACTAGGGTGAGTGAAATAATATATTGAAGATTTATTTATTGCAGGTGATTAAAATAAAAATAAATTTTATATTCTATACTTTTTAAAGAAACAGCATTAAAAAAAAAAAAATAGCGTGTGGTCACAGTGCATGTGTAGGAGCCAGAGGACCCTTTGAGGGAGTCAGTTCTCTTCTATTAGATGGCTCCCCAGGATGAAACTCTGGTTGGGCTTGGTGGCAGGTGCAAGTGAATATGAAGCATCTGACCAGTCAGGAAAGATGTTTTAAAACTAAGAGGGATTACTATCAAGAGAAAAGGTGTTTGGGTTTTTTTTGTAATTTTATTGATGTGTAATATACACAATATGTATTGTACATGGTTTCCAGCCTTAGAATTTTACATTGGTCTGTGAATTTCCCCTCAAAATTCAGTCATTCTTAACTGTAATGCTTAGTTCCAGGCAGCCTAACTACCACGTGTTTCTAGAAATCTTTCTAGAATTTTGTCTAATAGTAATCATTTATTTTGTATACTAGACCTTTCATATGGCTCTTTCACAGGCTTGAATGAATTTCATTCATGGTATAGTGTGTGTTATGATTTGGTTTCATTTTATCTCTGCATTCTATTTAATTGTATTGATTTATGTGTGTTTTGTTTCTTAATATACAGATTAGACAAACATTTCAGATCTTTTTAAAATGCATTATATTTAAAATCTACAGTTTTCTTTCAAATTTTTAATTACAATTTTTCACTGTTACTACACTGGCTAAAACCTACAGTAAAAACAATCTTTAAAATTTTTTTTTTTAATCTTGCCTATGCTAATATTTGAAAGATAAATGTAAACTTTTCCTATATGCTTTTAATTAAATTATAGATTCTTTATGTTCCTTTATTATTTTTAAATTAATTGGTATTATAGCTTATCAAGTGCTTTTTTCTGTGTCCTTTGAAATGATTGTATGATTATTTCTTTATGAATATTATGCTTCACATTAATTAAATTATTTACCTTGTATTATCAGGATAAGCCTTTACTTAGTATACCATAGCATCATTTAATTATGTTGCTGATTTTTGTTTGCTGATATTTTTATACAGCTTTTATGCCTGATTTCATGAGGGCTGTTGGCTTGTAGTTTTAAGTTTTTGCCTGGCGTGGCTTTGCCAATACTGGCTTCATGGAAGTTAGTATTGCTGTATCTTTTCTGAGAGACATTTAAAAACTACTGTTGATTATTTATGTTATAACCTTCACTGGTTAAATTAGTTATTACTGGGCTTTTTATGGTGCGAATGAGCAGTTCAATTTTTTAAATTGCTATATACAGATCTAGTTAGATTTTTCCTTATTATTGAGTCAGATTTTATAGTTTGTGATTCTAAGAATTTTTAATAAGTTATCTAATTTGTTTAAGGTTATTCTCAGTATTCTCTATCTATTTTTATTTTATGTGCATTGGTGTTTCACCTGCATATATGTATGTGAAGGTGTCAGATTCCTGGAACTGGAGTTAAGACAGTTGTGAGCTGCCATGTGGGTGTTGAGAATTGAACCTGGATTCCCTGGAAGAGCAGCCAGTGCTCTTAACCACTGAGCCATCTCTCCAGCCCCCTCAGTATTCTCTAATTTCAAAAGGTCAGTAGGCTTCTTCTTTAAGTTTAGAAGCTTGAGATAGTGATTTGTGACTTTAGTACAGGTTGGTGGCTGAGGATGTATATCAGTGTTAGAGTGATGGTCTAACATGTGTCAGGTCATGAGCTGGATCCACAACACAAAAGAAAAGCCAACAGACAAAAGCCAGAATGACTGTCCTTAATCTGAAATATTACAGAGTCTGAAACTTTTAATTAGGTTGCATTTTGGATTTTTCAATTTGGAATACTCAACTTGTCAAGTCTGTGCAAATGTACCAATTCTAAAAACACCCCAAATCTGAGTAAGTCTGGTGTTGCACATTTCATTATAAGAGACACATAATCTATATAGGCATTTAAAGCTATGAATTTCCATGAACATTGTCTGTTGTAATGTCTTCTTTGACTGGTGTGTTTTTCTAGATTTCCTTTTTTTTCTTTAATGATTTTGAGTTTATTGTTTTGTTGTCACACTTTTTAAAATGTCTCAATTAAAAATGTATTGAGATTTAGTTTGTGGTTTATCATGTGCAAAGTGTTAATGGTGTGTACCTGTAGCATTATATGGAATGTTTATTCTGAAATGTTTATAAATTTAAGTTAGGTTAGGTGGGTTGATAGTGTTGCTGCAGTCATTTTTATCTGTACTGATTCTAGTTCATACTTGTTTTATTTTTTTAATCTTTTAATTTATTTATTTTAAAATTTTTTATTATACATATCATCCTCAGTTTCCCCTCCCTCCCCCATTTCCTTCCACCCTTCTTCCACTCCTCAGAGAGAGTAAGGCCTCCTATTTGTATCAACAAAGTCAGTCATACTTCAGGTCCAAGACCCTACCCCCTGCATCAAGATTGAGCAAGGTATCCCACCATTTGGAATGGTCTTCAAAGAGTTATTAGTTCATGTACCCAGGATAAATCCTGGTCCCACACAGCCAGGGGCCCCCAAAACAGACCAAGCCACACAATTGTCCTCCACTTCAGAGGGCCTAGTTCCACTCCATTCAGGTTCTTCAGCTGTCTCCGTGGGTTTCCCAATCATGATCTTCACACACACTTGTTCTCTCTCTCTCTCTCTCTCTCTCTCTCTCTCTCTCTCTCTCTCTCTCTCTCTCTCTCCCTCCCCTTCACACACACACACACACACACACACACACACACACACACACACACACACACACACTTGCTCATATAATCCCTCTTTCCTCTCTTTATATGGACTCCCTGGAGCTCAGCCCAGTGCTTGGCTGTGGATCTCTGCATCTGCTTTCATCAGTTACTAGATGAAGGTTCTATAATGACAATAAGGGTGGTCATCAATCTGACTACAGGGGAAGGCCAGTTCAGGCACTCTCTCCAGCATTGCTAGGAGGCTTAGCTGGTGGCTTCCTTGTGGATTCTTGGGAATTTCCCTAGCACCAGGTTTCTCCCTAACCCCATAATGACTTCCTCTATCAAGATTTTTTTTTAATTGCTCTCCCTCTCTATATCTCCCCCAACCATCACCATTTCCTCATGTTCACATCCCCCTCCACCGTTTACCCAGAAGATTTTATCTATTTCCCCTTTCTAAGGCTGTCCACTAGTGTTCTTCTTAGGGTCCTCCTTGTTACTTAGCTTTTCTAGGGTTGTGGCTTGTATCTTTTTCTTTATATCCAATATCTACTTAAAAACGAGTACATACCATGTTTGTCTTTCTGGGTCTGGGTTACCTCACTCTCGAACTCAGGTCCTCTGGAAGAACAGTCAGTTCTCTTAACCACTGAGCTATCTCTCCAGCCTAGAACATATTTTCTTTATCCAATCTTAGGTTGACAGGCATTTAGGTTGTTTTTAGGTTCTGACTATGATGAATGATGCTGCTATATTTCATTCTTTTTCATCATTTAGACTTATCTTATTTTTTTTCTTTTTTGCTTGTATTTTGGTAGTTTTATTCTTATGATTATTATACCTTCCTGATGTATTGGTTATTTTATTTTAAAATATCCTTCCTTGTCTTTAACTAAATTCTTTTATTTTAAAGTCCATTTTGTTTGTTATTAATATAGCCACTCCAGCTTTCATAATGTTACTATATGTATAGAATAACTTTTATTCTTTTATTTTGATTTGTATCTTTGAATATAAGATGTACCTTTGTAGAACTTGTATGTGTCTTATTGTTTCATCTAATATTTGGCAGTATCTCTGCTTTGTGAGTGATATGTTTAGTCTATTCCTATTTAGTATGATTATTGTTGCTTTATATTTGCTACTTCCATTTTGTTCTCAGTTCTATATTTTGTGTTAAATATTCTTTAGGGTAACAAGTTCCTGTGTAGATTTTTCAAAAACAACTTTGAGTTTATTTAGATGTTACTATCCTAATTTATCACAACTACTTTCATAATATAATTTACTGGGGAAAATAGTTCCTTTAATGAAAGTTCAAATAGATTATCTAGAATAAGAACTAATTTTTTAAAGATATTTTCTTTAAACAATCGCAACAATTTTATTTATACCTTGCTAATTCTAGCTCTGAACCTGTGATGTTGTCAGTTCTGGGGTTTTGCCTTAATAGCTATCCATGTTAATATCCAGTGACATTTACATACATCTAAGTGTAGTATCAGAACCTTTACTTACTTCTGTTATTTTTGTTTCAGTTACTTATAAATTTTTACTTTACCCATTATACCAGAAGTAATAGTGATGTTTTCCTTCAGTAGTTCATGAATGTGCTGCTCTTCTTATTTTCTTATAATCTTGTATAAGTTAGGCTGACTTTGACCTCATCATCCTTTTTTAACTCAGCCTTCCAAATGTGGGGGTTACAGATGTATCCTGCAACACTTAAATAGATACAGTATTATTTCTTTTTTTTTTTTAAAACTTTATTTATTTATTTATTTGCCTTGGTGTTTGCCTGGAACTGGAACTACAGACAGTTGTTAGCTGCCATGTGAGTGCTGGGAATCGAACCAGGGTCCTCTGGAAGAGCAGAGGGTGCTCTTAACCACTGAGCCATCTCTCCAGCCCCTAGTATTATTTCTAATGTAATATTAGACAAGTTGGACTAGTTTTGTCAAATGAGTCTGCATATATTGTAATATTTAATTTATTATGTGTGAAAAGTTTTTTTTTTTTTAAACTTACCCATCATTGTCTGTTGATTTGAATAGTATAGTAATGGAGTAATTTTTGTTTTGTTTTATTTTGTTTTCTCTACTGGGATTTTGATTTTGAGATAAGAATTTGGTCCTAGGCTAAAGATAATGCTAGAGCGCTTGCTTAACATACCCTGATGATTTAAACAAAACAAAACAAAAAACTTCCTTCTACTACTGTATATATTCTCAGCTGTGTTACAGTTGTCTGAATTTACTTAGTCTTTACTTTCATTCTTTCTTAAACATACTCTTAACAGTTTTATAGCCTGTCATTTCCAAAATGGGTCTTTTCATAGTTACCTAGAAAGAACTCCTTTCATCTTGTCAATTCTAGCCATCAAGTCTCAGTTACTTATATATTTACTCTTGAAGACTCTTCACCTGGTTTCTGAAATACAATGTTGTGTTACAGTTGCTGTATTGAATTTTTTTCACTTATTTGTTCTTATAATAAATCCTAGTAGAATGTGGGCCGCCGTAACACATTCTTACAAATGTAGTGATTAAGAACAACAGAAATGTGTCTTCTCAGTTTTAAGGGCCAGAGCTCCAAAACCAAATGGTCAGTAGACCTATTTTTCCTCCAGAGGCTCTGGGCAAGAAACATTTTGCTTCTTCTAGCTTCTGGTGGCTCCAGTATTTCTGCTTGTGAGGCTGTGTAACTCCAAACTTCCTCTGTCTACCTTGCCTTCTTTGTGTGTCTGTACATGAACCTCTAGATATAGGCTCTAACATACCCAAAATAATCTCATCTAGGTATCTGTTCTTTCTTTTAATAAGTTCACATTTATATATTCCCAGTAGAGTTGTTTGGGAGGTGTCTGAGTTAGAGTTTCTAATGCTGTGAAGAGGCGACATGAGCATGGCAACTCTTATAAAAGGAAACATTTAATTGAGGTGGCATCCACAGTTTAGAGGTTTAGTTCATTATTGATGTGGCAGGAAGCAAGGCAGCATGCAGGTAGACATGGTACTGGAGAAGGAGTTGAGAGTTCTTATATCTTGACCCATAGGCAACAGGAAGCAGTCTAAGACACGGGACATGAGTTGAGTGTGTATGAGATCTCAAAGCCCATACCCACAGTGACATGCTTTCTCCAACAAAGCCACACGTCCTAATAGTGCCACTTCCTATGGAGGCCATTTTCTTTCAAACCACCACAGAAGGAAAGAAATGTATATTTCAACTCACTGAACCCAGAACATTTATAGTCAGAGTATTACTGCGTTCAAAGTTCCTTGAATTAATTTTTTTGTGATATAATGATAATAAATCATTTGTTGCTATTTGTGTTTGGTTATAGGATTTGCTTTTTCTCTATTAATAGTAACTTTGGAGTGTGTTTAACATACATGGTTGAAGATGTCAAGGTTTTATTAAGAAGCTACACTTTGACTCTCATTAACCTTTTTTCAAGGCTACTTATAGATATTTGTCTTATTAGTTTCAAGTTTATTAATTTAAATCAAGTAATTGTCTATCTATATTCTTAATTTTTCTTCATTAAAGAAAAAAATCATACTCTGTATACTTTGTAATATGTTGCCTTTTTTGCTGAATATATCCTAGAAATTATTCCACGTTGGTTAAAGGTCTTTTCAGGGGTGTGTGTGTGTGTGTGTAAGAGAGAGAGGTTTTTTAATACTATTTTACAGAGTCTATTTGGCTCCTTATACATGTTTACATAACTTGAATATGGTACCACACACCTGTGATCTCAACATTCTAGAGATTGACACATGAGGGTCACAAGTTCAAGCCAGCCTTGGTTACATAGTAAGACCATTTTTTAAAAAAAGAAAAGAAAAGGAAGGAAGGAACAAAAGAAAGAGAAAAAAGAAGAAGAAAGATCCAAGGAGGGAGAAGGATAGGAGAATGAGAATAATTTACCCAGGTTGTGCTTGAACACACAACCTATCTGTCTGGCCTTACTATACCAGTGATATAGGTATGATCTACTATGCCTAGTTTACATGTATACTTATGTTAAATACTGCTACTTTCAGCTCCATTTTGCTTTCTAGCTAGTAGTGAGAGGACCTGTTTGCCAGTCCCAACAAGAGTTGTTTGTTACTTACGTGCTGGGCAAGATTTAGAACCTTACTGTCTCAGTGTACTTTTTAGTTTGTATATCTGATATTAAATGTTGGATTGTCTTTTTTTTTTATTATAAAAGCTGTTTTTTCTGCTTTTTTCTTTTTTTATCTGAGTGATAAACTGTTTTTAGTGTTGAGTTCTAGGTCTTAATGGTTTTACATTGGGTAGTTTGTTGAAATTTATTTGTTTTACACATTTAAAGTGAGGATGAACCTTACTTCTTGAGCTATTATAAGCAGTAAGTGGAAAAAAAATTATATAAATAACTATCAAGGTACATAGCTCACAATAAATAAGATTCTCCTCATGTATACCTCAGAATTTAAACTGTGTTGCCTTCAGCTAGGCAGCCTGGTAAATGTGTTCATATATAACATTTCTTTCTACAAAGGTCAGTTTTCAGGATATTAAATAATAGGGGCATTTTTGAAATATTGCCTAATAGAAGATATTACCAGCTTTTGGCTGGTTTTATAATTTGGGATCACAATCCACTCATCTATGCATGTAACATCAGCCTTATTTTTGAAGAATATCCTGTCTTGTCTGAGGCATCTGTATAGAATGGGATGTTTGGGGAATTAGCCCCACCCCTTCTCTTTTGCTTTGTTGTTTTGCTATGGTCTTATGTAGGTGAGGCTAACCTCAAACACACTGTATAGCCACAGATGAACTTTAACTCTTGATCATCCTGCCTCTACCTCCCAAGTAGCCAGGTGCTAGAATTACAGTTACGTGCTACTACAGCTTGTCTGGATAAAGTTCTTAAAATTATAATGTCAGAGGCTAGAAAAAATGTTCAGTGGTTAAGAGTACTTGTGGTCCTTGCTAAGGACCTGGGTTCAGTTCTCAGCACCTACATGATGGCTTACACCTTTGTGGCTCTACTTCCAGGGGATCTAACACCCCTTCTGGCCTTGGCAGGCTCCTGCACACACATCATGCACATAAACTCACACAAGTATACATGCATACACGTAACAATTAAGCAATGCCATGTTAATGTGATTGATTAGCCATATATACTTTTGCCCTAAAGAAGAATACCAAATGTTTTCAGATGTTACTAATCTAAATTTTTCAAAAGCACGCTTTTAAGAAAGTGTGTTTCTAGAGTACTGATTGTATGGTATTCTGCCCATTCCTCTGAGTACTATACATTTTAATCTTAGATGAAGCATGTTATTAGATGTATGTGCATTATATTATTATATTATTTGGTCTTTTTATTGCTTAACATGTTTTTAGGATATGAATTTATTCATTTATTTATTTTTAAGAGAAAGAACAGGACAATTCATCCAAAGCAGATCTTTATGAGAGGGATTAAGGGATGCTATCAAGGCCTTTCCCATGATGTCATTCATCCAGTTTTTATGTGTTTTGATGTTTTGTCTGCAAGTATGTCTGTGTACATCATATGTGCAGTACTCATAAGAAAGAGGCTAAAAGAAGTTGTCAGGTCTCCTGGGACTGGGGTCACAGACCGTTGTGAGCCACCATGTATGTGCTGGAAATTGAACCCCAGACCTCTTTAAGAGCAGCTAACTACTGAGTTATCTTTCCATCCCCAAGTCCCAGTTTTTTATGAGAACTTACTTGGGAAATGCCTTTCATAACATCTTTTAAAAAAATATATTTTTGAACAATTACATACATTTTATGAATGGGATATTTTTGTTTGTCTTCCTAAGTAGTAAACTTAATTTTCATTTGAGTATTAATATTTAAATCATTGTAGAAAAATGTGTTTTGTGTACCTTTTTATTATTATTCAGATGGATCTTTTACCCTAAATCTTATACTCATTTATTTTTATCAGATATATTTTGGAATGAAGTGGGATATGATGCTTATATGTGTCATTATGGACTCATTTGCCCAAGCCAGCCTTTCAAAGTTTTCTGAGCTGTTTATTCTCCACATCCAAGTGGTCATCAAGTTTGGTCTTTATATATCCAATTCTTCCTTGTTACTACTTGGCCTGTCTTTCCAGGTCTCATTGCTTCATTAATATATTTCTTAGGTATTCTACCTACCAATAGTTTGTTTTTCTCTACATCTTCCATAATGTGGCTGTAGAATATGTTTTAATTCTGAGTCTATTTAACCTATGTGTAGTTCTGTCCATTTGGCCCTCAAACCTGCTGTGCAGTTTTGCATCTTTTTGCCTTTCTTATTCCTTTTTCTGCATTTCTATCTAGCTCTCAAATACTATTACAAATGAAGTGTTCATAGAATTTTTTCCTTATCCCTTCCCAATAGTTATTAGTATGGTCTGTACATCAACAACATTAGTATCACTTGAGGAAATTATTGTAATGTATATTTTTTGGTGTTCCGTGAGATATAGTGAGTAAGACTCTTTGGTGCTACATCTCAGCAATCTGTGAAACCTGGTGACTTTCAGATTTCAGCATGTATCAGAATCACATGAAGATTTACTTAAATACTAGTTCTCATTCCTGAAAGCTTTGGGCTCAGTGGATAAGTGAATTACTTGAATACTCCAAGTTTTTGCTTCTCCCTATAACCAAGCTCTTTGGCATGTGACTCTTTAGGTGTGTTTCTCCTACCCTCACAAAAGCAGGAACTATTTTCTTGCCCCTTTACTTTCAATTTGGCCATAGGTCTTGCTTTTACTTCTGAAGTGAGTGAACAAGATATGACCAAAAATTTGAAAGATATTTGCAATATTGGGCTTGGTTATCTGTGCCTTTGCCATTTCTAGGAGACCAAAATGTCTAGCCTGCCTGTGGTCCCAGGCTAGAGACTGTGAGTCTAAACTGATACATACAAAATATTTAAAGAAACAGAGTTGGATGTCTCCAATTCACTTTAAAATGGTTCAGTAGATGCATATATATGTGTATGTTTCTGAACACATACAAAAAGAAAGAGATTATGAATATTAAAATAGATGAGGCAAGATATAAACAGTTGGTAATTCTTAATAAATCTTGTGGTAGTTTCTTACATATTTAAATTCATATTAAAGATGATCTCCTTGACCTGAGATGAGCTAAAACATTTTAAACTGGAAAAGTTCTGTCTGTTAGTTACACAACAAAATTCTAAATCTACTAATATAAACTTTAATTTTCTTCTCAGTATAAAAGCTTATAGAAAAAGTCCCCAGTTTTTGATAATAAATTTATGGGTTTTTAACTTATGGTGGTGTAAAAGCAATATGCATTCGGCAGAAACCATAATTTCTGAATTTTGACCTCTTACCAAACTGTTAATATATAAATACTAAAACATTATGCTAAGCAGCAGCAATGAGTCTCAGCTCCCAGTCAGCAATGACATCCTGACATTTGGCTGCCAAGCTACCAGTTCAGTAGATTAGGTATAGTAATGTATATTTACCTGACAATTTTTCTTGTTGGATTTTCTTTTACTCTAGCCCCACATTGGAATGCCAAAATATTGTTGTTTGATTTTACTCTTTTGGGGGGGGGGGGTCCCACCATCCATCTTCCAAATAAATCACACATGGAAGTCTATTCTTAATTATAAATGCCCTGTCTAAACTCAGCTTGTTTCTTGTTAGCTTTCAACTTTAAGTTATCCTGTCTACATTTTACCTCTGGGCTTTTTTCTTTCCATACTTCTATATAGCTTACTTTCATTCTCATTCCATCACTGGCTGTATGTGACTGGCTCCTATCGTCCTCCTCTCCTTGTTCTCTTGCTCATTCTTTCTTCTTGCTCCTCCCGGGTTTCTCCTTCTATTTATTGTGTGTCTGCCAGCCCTGTCTATCCTTGCTATTGGTCAGTCAGTTTTTTATTAGACCAATCAGATGTTTTAGACAAGAAGAGTAACAGAGCTTCATGGAGTTAAACAAATGCAACATAAAAGAATGCAACACATCTTTGCATCATTAAACAAGTATTCCACAACATAAACAAATGTAACACATCTTAAAAATAATATTTGTACAACAAATCCACTTTCAGAGCTTGCTTAGATTTAACCAGCCATGTATGCACTCTTTTGGGTTGGGGAATTCTACAGTGTGTGTGTGTGTGTGTGTGTGTGTGTGTGTGTGTGTGTGTGTGTGTGTGTGTGTGTGTGTGTGTGTGCACTCACATGTAACTACTATGACACTTGACACAGACTTATTGTTAAGAACTATGTCTTTGTGTTCTGTGGTAGTAGTAGTATTTGTCGAACTATCTTTGGACTGCCAGCCCACAAATAATGACCCAGGGACTTATTAATTATGACAGTTTGGTCGTAGCTTAGGCTTTTCTCTAACTACCTCTTATAACTTAATTCATATTTCAAAAATCTACATTCTACCACATTGCTAGGTTATCTCTTAATATGGCACATCTAATATGACTTGCTTCTAGTCTGCTGGCAAGATTCCTCCTACCAGTTTGTCTCTCTCTGCCCAGAAGTCCCACCTATTCTCTCCTGCCTATATGTTGGCCATTTAGCTCTCTGTTAAACCAATCAGAAAGCACTTTAGGCAGAGACAAATGTTTACAGTGTAAACAAATATTCAAAACAGTGCTCTTCTGTAGCAATGCACCTGTGTTCTTCATTAACCCCCAGCAACTACTAATCTGTTTCCGGTCTCATTATTACAATGTTTCTCATGTTACATAAACGGAATCATACAGTATATCACCTTTAGAGTGCACTTTTTTACTCAACATAATTTCCTTGAGATTTCTAAGTTACCGTATGTGCCTATAATTTGTTGCTTTCTATTCTCGAATAACATTATTCATTCCTTGTTATGCCACCACAGTTTAACTGCATTGAAGAATATTTGATGTTTCTACTTTGGGGATATCAGAGCTAAAGATTCTAGGAGTGTTCATGTCCAGTTTCATTTCTTAAATATAAAAAAGTATAAACTTGCCTTTTATTTAACATTTAGGTCTGTTCTTTAAAGTTTATTCTGATTTCAAGTTGTAGAAAATATTTTTTTTCTTTTCAAGGGTTTAAAGCTTTTTCTAATCTGACATTTAGTATAATTCAAATTAACTTATTTCTTTAAGGCAAAGTCTCATTAGGTAGTGCAAGCTGATCTTAATCTTTATGCCTCAGTTTCCTGAGTGCTAGGATTACAAGCATGTGCCACCATACCTAGCTTTAAGTTAAAAGTCCAAGTCTCTTCTGAGACTCAAGGTAATCTCTTTAATTGTACCCCCTGTAATCTAAAAAGCAATTACATACTTGAATGGCACAGAATATACATTACCATTCCAAAAAGGAGGAGTAGGGGCACAGTGAGGAAATACTGGACCAAAGCAATGCTGAAATCCAGCAGGGCAAACACCAAATCCTGTAGCTTGTGTCTAATGCCAAAGGACATAGATAGCTCCATCCTTCCAGCTTTACTGCCTGCGTCACACTTCTCTTTCTTGGGCTAGTTCTGTTTCCTGTGTGCAACTTTTGGCAGATATTCCATAGTAATATCTTGGGGTCTCCAACACAATCTAGACTCCACTTTAACAGCTATATGCAATGCCCTTAGCAGCTCTCTTTAACTGTGAAAGATTTCACAACTCTTTTACTCTTGTATCCTTCATGATTCTAAAGCCAGAACACATGGACAATACTGCCAAATTTGACTGCCTGCTTGGGAGGGAACTTGGATTTCTTGAGTTACATTTATTGCACATTTCCTTTGTTGCTTTTTTGGAGCAGAAAATTTTCTTTTTCTTTTCTTTCTTTTTTTCTTTTTTACAAGTTGGAAGGTATGCTGCATCCAAAACATGTGATGTCTTCAGCAATAGTCTTACCATGGTAGTAGCCTATATTGTCTGGGGAGTCTCTTGGACTCCTCACCAACAATTTAAAAGGAAAATTTTCATGCCTGTCCCTGGCAGTTTTATTAGATAGTCTATGACCTTTGTAAAGACATAAATTTATTTTATATATACATATATGTATATCAAATCCTTCTCCAGGATCTAGTTGAATGAATATAGTTCTCATCCTTTATCAAAGGTACTTCTCTTTGCAGCAGTCAGAGACCATTATAGAAAATCACAACCAATCAAAATGCAGAGTTATAAATCCACAACACAACTTCTGCACCTGAAGTTCATGGATCATTATGAAAGAAAGAAGGGGTGGAAAGACTGTTATAGCCATAGGAACAGATTTTGATGTGAGATTTTGTCTCCTAGAAATGTCAGAATCTATCTATAGCCATATAGTCTTTATGACTGCTTAAACATGACCAATAGTCAGTATAACAGAAAAGGAAAAAAGCTTATGTGCCTCAATAAAGACAGAGAACCAAAGGCAACAAAGAATACTAAGTGAGAGAAATAGTCTTTCCTAGGTCAATGGACCTAGGAAAGGTCCATTGGTCAGCCTAAAAACAAACATACACCTAAAATTATATAGACTGAGCAGATTGTATTTAGGTACATATGTATGTGTTTAACAATAATTATAATCTCAAAAAATATGTATTATGTATATATATACTATGTATTTATATATTAATATGTATTTGTGTGTATGATTTTAACTTAAACATAAAATAATATGCTATCCTTGTGGCTTTTTCAAACATCCTTGGTGTTATTCCCCACCACCACTCCACATTGCCATTCCTTCCCCTTCCCCATTCATTCTCTTTTCTCCGTCATTGTACCTGTGTCCTTCTGTTTCTTCTCTATAGCTACCCCACACACCCCAACTTCAGTTCCTTTTCCCGTTACTCCTATATACGTTTATTCCTGGCATATATTGACATCTAAGAATTCAGAACTAGAATCCACAAATAAGAAAGAAAATTCAGACAGGCGTGGTGGCATACATCTTGAATCTCAGCACTCAGGAAGCAAAGATTTCTGTGAGCTCAAGACCATCCTGTCTATAAAGAGACCCTACCCTGGGGGAGGGAGACAGGTAAGACAGGGGAGAGAACAAGGCTGAACAAGTGGAGTAGAATGTTAAGTCTTTTAGGCATCTACTGAGAGAGAAGTGGTATAGCTGGGTAATATGGTACATCTATTTTTAGCTTGTTGAGGTTTTTCCACACTTATTTCCAGAGATTCTCCACCAATTTTCAGTCCCGCCAGCAGTGAATATTTGGTCCTTGCCAGCATTTGTTTCCAGCTGTTTTCTTGACCTTAGCCATTCTGAATAGAATAAGGTGAAATCTCAAAGTTTTAATTTGCATTTCTCTAATTGCTAATAATATTCAACGCTTTACAGGATATTTCTTAGCTATATTTTTTTATTCCTTTTAAGAACTCTGTTTAGTTCCATAGTTCCTGGGTTGCTTCTTTTCTTTTTGTGTTTTGTTTGTTTGGTTGGTTTGGATTTTTGAGACAGGGTCTCAACTATGTAGCTCTGGTTGTCAGGCACTCACTACGTAGACCAGGCTGGCCTTGGACTCATAAAGATCTACCTGACTCTGCCTCCTTAGTGCTGGGATTAAAGGTGTGTGCCACCATGTTTATTTTCTTGACTCTTTGATTTCTTTATGTGTTCTATATATTAATCCTCAAACAGATGCATAGCTGGCAAAAATTTTCTCCCACTCTGTGGACTTCCTCCTTACTTGATTATTTACTTTCCTGCACAGAAGCTGCTTAGTTTTATGAGGTCCTGTTTGTCTGTTGTAGCTTTAATTCGTGGTCAAATGGAGTCCTAGTCAGGAAGTATTTATCTACACCTATATTTTTTGTATGTTTTATTATTGAATGTTTCCCTTCCAGTGCAGCTTGTTTACTTCTTCCAAGTACTACGAGAGCCAGTTTTCAGACTACCTATGTCTTCTAACAGTTCACATTGAGGGGTCTTTTTTCATTTGTAGTTGATTTTTGTGCAGGTCATAGATAGAAGTCTAATTTTATTCTTTTACATGTGGGTCTTCAGTTTCCCCATAGGCACCAAAATTTCAAACTCTGAAAATTAACAGAAAGAAGACTTGTAAGTTAATTATCTTTAAGTATACTTCGTTGAGTCCAGGTAATTTAGTATTATAACTTAAATGAAAGTGTTTAGTTTACTTCTTTTTCTGTTTCTGTGTAATAGCTAATTGTGTTAAAACGTAATTTGAAAGCTAGGTGGTAAACTCCTGTAATTCCAGCACCAGAGATGCTGAGGCAAGAAGATCAGGAGATTATAAGTCCATAATTCAGAACTAAATAGATGGTTCATGGTTAATCGAAGTACCACTCTTACATAAGATCCACATCTGCTTCCCAGCAACGACATGGCAACTCAGAACCACCTGTAACTTCAGTTCCCAGGGATCTACATCAACATGTAAAATAAATGTTTTAAAACATAATTTGAGGAGTTTCTTTGCAGCTGTCTTTTCTATACTAATTTTTGCTTATTTTATACACACTAAAATCCCCAATGATATGACAAGGGTTCCTTTCTTGATTATTTCACCAAAAGAAAAAAATAATTCAATTTTCTATTATATATTCCAGACAGAGTGAATTGCTACCAACCTAAGAACAAATAAAACAAGAAATAAACACTCAGGTCTTTAGGTTTGTCCCACAAGCATTGTACTTCCTGAGACATCCTGACAATCCTGTTTGTTTTCCGATGCAGGGTCTCTGTCTGTAGCGTAGATTATTCTTGAGTTCATGGTCTCCTGGCTGCTCTTCTGCCTTCCATGTCGGGTTATAAACAGTGTATTCAGACTTCAGTGTGAAAATATTGGTAATAGCAATTAAAGAAAAATGGAAATTAGTTAAGAGAAATACATTGTAGATGATAAAAATCACTATCATTAATGTGTCACTTATATTCAACTTAGTAGCTATAAAAATTTATATACTTATCATAATCCCAGTAAAGTTTTGAAATTGTCAAAATTATTTTAATCCATCACTGTAAAATCCTTAGAACTAGAGTGATTTTTAAAGAAAATAACAGCCAATATGGACCAACATTACCTAACTACAAAAGATAGCAATCAAGACAATGTGACATTTAAAGGAGAGAGTTGAAAAATAAAACCCACTCAACATTTGGAAACTGAAGAGTTTTACAACAACATAAAGCATAGTTAGTATGAAAGGACTTAAAAATAATGTCACAGCACCTGGATATTGATATCCAAATAAGAAAAACTGAAATTAATTCCATACTTCACATTACATAAAACTCCTACAGAAAAGTAGGGAAAAAATTATTATCTATTTGTATTAAGTAGAAAGTTCTTGTAAGTAACACCAAAAAGTATAATTTACAAACCAATAAATTGGTAAATTAGACTTCATCATTAAGGTAATACTCAGTTCTTCAAAGAATGATGTTGAGATAATGAAGAGCCAAACAAAACAAAATATTTGAAAATTTATATGTGGTAGGACTTGTACAAACAATTCTCAAAGTCTGTACAATTGCTAGCCTCTGCTCTAGATTTGCACTTTTAAAAAAAAAAAAAAAAAAAGCCCAAATGGTTGATTAGGTAGCTGGAGTGAGCAGAAGTTGGTGTTATAGGTACTAACTGGAGTTATCAGCATGGAAGTTCTGATTATTTCTGTTTGTATTGTTCTTTAAATTGGAGATTGATGGAGATCTATAGGGGAACAAGGGCAGGAAGCTGCGAGTGGGGAAATCCAGGAGAAACACAGTCAGTTGTTGTTTTGGAAGCTAAGGGAAGAATTACTCCCCGAAAGAGTAGTCAGTTGTATTGATTTGGGGAACAAATTATGTGGGCCTGAGGCTTGCTTGTTTATTGAATTTAACATTGCCATTGTGATTACTGACTGTAGTAGGAATTTGGAGAAATGATGTGAGTGAATAGTGTGAGTTCAAGAAAAATGAGATAAGAATAGATAGCTTAAGAACATTGTGAAAATAGCAGAACTACTAAGCAGTGCTTAGAGGGGAATCTGGCAGTCAAGATCTGTTCTGTTTCATTGGGAATAGGTAACATTAGCCTGGTAGGTATTTCATGCTGATTAGAATGATTTGATAATAAAAAAAAATTAACACAAAGGAATTGCTTGAATGGTATATTTATATTAGAGCAAAAAAGAGATTAAGATGAAGATTATACATGTGTAATCTGAATTTTTTACAGTCTATCCTTTTGAAGTTTTTTTTTTTTTCCAGATAATTTTCTTAATGATCTTAAATGTATATGGGTGTTTTGCCTGAATTTTGTCTGCACCTTGTCTGTTGCCTAGACCGTATGGAAGCCAGAAGGGGACATTATGTCCCCTGGAACTAGAGTTACTGATGGCCTCCATGTTAATGTTGGGGTCTCCTGGAAGAGCAACCAATGTGCTCTGAACTGAATCTCATCCCATTTGTTATCACACTGAGTTGTATTAATTAATGAATTGCTCACAGATCTGTGTCATATTAGGTTAAAAAAATCAAAATTGCCAAAGTATCTTAAAGGTTTGTAGGTCAGATCTGGTCATGACAGTGCATACTTGTGCTAAAGGCTAGCCTGAGTCATGGTTTGAGAACCTGTTTCAAAAAGCAAAAAGAAAGAGAAAGCAGTGGAGAGGAGGAGGAGAAGGAAGATACAATTCTGAGGCAGCCAAATATCACCAGAGATATCAAAGCTAAGGCTATTTGTAATTTAATATTAATACAGAAATTTCTGTATATCCAAGTTTTTCTTAAATTTTGCATGCATCCAAAAAAGCTTTACTGTGTGAGCACTGTACACATTACACACTCATTTTTTTTCTTGCTTTCTAATGCTGTTGAGTCATCAGTTTAGAAAAATTTGGCCAACTTTCCTTAGAGTAGTTCACTAAATCTTTTTTATTTTATTTCATTTTTTTCTCACTTACAATAGTTGAAAGTCTGCCCTCTAGTGGAGCTCTTAGATTAGATTAAATTTTGTATTGTGCAAACAGGTTTTGTTCCAAACCTGAGAGCTAACCAAAACTAAATGTAGAAAGAAATAAAAGAGAGGTTTTATTTTGCACTTCTAATACCTTCCATCTCTGTTTAGGAACAACTTTTAAGACAGTCTCAATTTGGAGAAGCAGATCTTAGAGACAAGTTATTTCATTTGCAGCATTAAAAAAATAAATTCTTTTAATGATTGACTAGCAAACAAAAAGATACTAGTGCTTTTCTTCTATGAGTTTATTTAAATTTATTTTGAGATAAGGTCTCAAAAGTAGCAGAGGACTTCCTTACTCCCTATCATTCAGTCTGTACCCCTAAGGGCTGGGTTTACTAAGCATGTGCTACTACACCCTATTTATGAAGTGTTAGCGATGAACTCTGGGCTTCCTATATACTCAGCTGTCAACTGAGCTACACCCAAAAACTCCATGCTATAAAATTTCAAGTTACTATTCTGCGATTCAGGGCTATTTTTTTTTCCTCATGCACTTTGTATATTGAGATGGTTAAACTTTGTCTAACTACTCAGCCCTCACTACATCCAACTGCTACTATTTAAACTCAGTTCATGTGAAACAATTGGGAGGAAAAAAAAAAAAAACAGGAAAGGAAACCAGTATCAAGGCATATTTTTACTGTTTGTTTCTCAGTAAGCACAACTATTTTATAAACTGCTTTTGAAAAATTGCAAATCCCAACCTGATTTTTCTAGTGGTTACCTTTTCCCTATATGACAGGCTCAGTGATATAAGTATATGCTTCTATGTTGTGTATGTATACTTCATTATACATATGATAGAGCCACATGATTTAGGCATGTATCCACAAACAGTATTACCATGACTGCAGGAGACTGCTAAAAGTGAAGCAAATTCCCCATCATAGTAAATTTTTTTTTTTTTACTTAATGGTGGTAAGTTGGAATTTTAGAGAGCCAGAAATGTTTTAAATGAAATAAATATTCACGTTGCAGTAGAGTAGGGCGTTGCTGATTGATTTGAGAAAGATTCATTGATCCATGTATCAATATAATGTGAAAAAAAATTGTTTCTAAATAGCAGTTAGGGAAACAACTGATGGTAGTTTGATTAAAGTAAAACAATTGTTGTACAATAGAGGTTAAACATTTATTTAACCTCTGTAGTTTTTGAAGGTTTATATCCCATATATTTCCCAAATAGAGCCAAAGCCACTTATAAAGTTAAATATAATTGAAGTAATAAAATATACTGGTGTGTGTGTGTCTTGCCCATGTAGATGTGTATGAAGTCCAGAGGTTATGGAGCTGTTTTCTTCAATCACTTTTCCCCACTTTTTGAGAGAGGATCTCTCAACCTTTGAATTTGCTATTTAGCCTTTGCTATTCCACCAGGACCTATTCATCTGCACCTAACCCAGTGCTAAGATTACAGGTAGATAAGCACTGCACTTAGCACTGCACTTACTGAGCCGGCTCCCTAGCCCTAAAATATGCTAGTTTTGAACCTTTTCTACACCTAACAAAACAAAAAAGTAAAGCATCAATTAGTTAAAATAGTTCATATTTATGAAATTTGGGCCAAAGATCAAAATCTTATAATCACATGGTATAAAGATTTTGTATTACAGTATCAGACATTTGTATTTTATCTTGGGCTAGGCTCTAATTACTTTTCTCTTAAGCAAGTACTTTTAAAAGAACTTTCTTTTTTTGTACCTTTACTATTGGCTTTGGGGGGAGGGGAATAACAATGTAGGTGAATCCTTGTATCCTTGATTTATAGCCTTTTTTATGCCCAAGAATATAAAATTGGTTTAGAAACACCTGAATTCAGGGTAATTATGATATCAGAAGTGTGTATTAAGGTATCAGCACTCAGGCTGAAGCAGAAAGATTGTGAGTTCAAAGTGTGGTCTATATAAGGAGATCCTACCTTTGATAAATAAACATAAAAGAAATGAAAAAACAAATTAATCTTACCTCTGCTTTCTATCTGTGTAGCTACAAACTATTAAAGTCCTAAGACTTAAGTTTTAATCAGGGAAATGATGATAATCTTTTTAATAACTTTCTTATAATTAGGAAAGGTATGTGTGTGCGCGGGTGTGTGTCCTACAAAGTCTTACACAGTTACTATTCCCTTGTTCCTGTTTTTACAGGCTGAGTAGCCCTTAGCTTAATGTCAAAACTGTCATGGATTTTTTTGTTTGGATATAATGTTTTGTTTCAATTTGGGAATATTTGTATACACATAGTGAAGTATTTTGGATGAACACCTCCCCCAAAAAAAAACCTCATTTTTTTATACCATATGCACATATCCTGAAGGTAATTTTAAATAGCACTTTTATATACCTGTGCTTTATCAATTCAGTCTGTGTATGCCAAGTATATGTGTCATGGCATATGTGAAGTGGTCAAGGAAACTTTGTAGAGTCAGTTCTGTTCTACTCTTACATAGGAGGATGAAACTCAAGTGACTCAGCAGGCTATGTTACTAGCCCAGCGTTACTAACCCATAGTTACAAGCTATGTTATGCCTGTGTTAAAACTCACTGTCACATGATATCAGTCAGCTATGAGATTTTCCCCTTGTAACATTATGTCAGTGTTTAAAAGCTCCAGTTTTTTTTAAACATTCTATATTTTTTCCTGTATTATTTAAGTTATTCATTGTTAATATATGAATACTTCCTAAACTGTTCCTGGGTTTGGGGTGGGGGTGGGTTAGTTGTTTTTGTGCTGCTAGCTTTGATCGTACCAGGACTTTGGGCAGACATTCTATAGCATAGCTGCCAATCTCACAAATTTTTTTTCGTCAATTTGTAATTACCAGCTTCCTACTTTTGAAATTGCCAGTTAAATATTACATTGACATTTCATCTAGATTTTTTTAAAAAAAAATTAAATTAATCCAGAATTAAACCGTTATTGCATGCTGACACTGTAGTATTCTCACAGTTTTTGCTTTCATTCTCTCTCACTACTACCCCATCTTCCTTTTGATTGTTTTATTATTCCTAAGTGAAATTCTGAGTTTGATTATAGCAAGGATGTGGGAAGGATAGAGTCAACATTATATGATATACACTTGCAAGCTTTTCTTTTCTGACCATATGCTCTGGTAAACCTGTCTATAAATATACCTTAGTATTCTTTACATGTGCTGCAATCACTTTTGTTTGCCTGGCATATAGCAATCTTGATACAAAATTGACATTGGATGCATCATTGTGAAGAACCAGATAGTGTAGAAATGTTTGTTCTGTTGGATGCCATGTATAATTCAGGGAATACTTGTAAGGGCTGTGTGAACTATTGATCAAATCTAATTTTTCATTGAAATGCATCAATATTAGTAAAAGAATGCACTATATTTGTGTGTATATGTATGCACATCTGTGTGTATAATGTATGTGTATAAGTATGATAGTCTGAGATATCGTAACAAAATGCAAAACGTATATAGTAAGTCGCAATATACTTTCATTGAAACAACATTCCATGCATAAAACTAAGTACTTTACATCTTTACATGTATTAATTCATGTTATCCTCACAACAAAATTAGTAATAATAATTACATGCCTTACAGAGATAAGGAATTGAGGTACAGAAATAATTACAAATTAAATAATTTGTCTCTGGTTGCCTAGTGGAGGAGTTTAAATGGCCCAGTTTTTTCTTTTTTGACTATATATTGTGACAATGTTGATTATATGTGTTTTAGTTCTATAAAATGTTCATGTATTTGATAACCTGGGTTTGACTCCCACTATACAATCTCAGGCAAATTTTTATCTTCTGTATATCAGGTTACATGTCAAAGATTAGATGAAATACAGTTAAATGTTTTAAAGCAACTTTGTAGTATAGTAGCTGCTTAATAACATGAATTACCTTTTCCGCCCATTTTTTATTACTAAAACACTTTATAATGTTGAGCTTATATGAGAACATACATTTTGAGCCATGTGTATGAGTTCTTCATGGTATATTCTTATATACAGAGGCATACATTTGAGTGTGGGTTCATGTAAGTGTGTGAGTGTACACTTGTACACATATGGAGATCAGAAGACAACCTCAAGTGTCTTTCCTTTTTCTGAAATAGAGTCTCACTATGATCCACCTGCCTCTTCTAAGTGCTGGGATGGGATGGTGTTCCACTTTACTCAGGTCAACTTTTTTTTTTTTTTCTTAGTAGATTTTCTTGTTATCCATCTAGGCTATGATGGCTGGCCAGTTAGTCCCAGGAATCTGTCTTTATCTTAATCTTAGCACTGATACTAGGCTTTTTAAAAATGTTATGGTGGTGGGGTGCAGTGGACTAAGTATATGTGCATGTGTCTGGGTAGTCAGAAGAGAAGATGGAAAACTATGAAGTCATAGTAACAAGTGTCTGTGAGTTTCCCAATGTGGGTGCTTGGAGGTTCCCTGGAAGAGCAGCAAATGTTCTTTACAACTGAGCATGTTTCTAGATTCTACAATACTGGCTTTTGGTTTTGTTTTGGTGTTTGCACAAATGCTGAGGTTAAATTCCAGTCCTTAAGATTATGCTGCAGGCACTTTACAGACTGGGTTATCTACCAACAATGTTTAAGATCGTTTCTAAGATCACATGTGCATTTCAGGCTTTGCTATAAGATGCAAAATCCTCCACAGAAATCTGTCTGGCATCAGCTTATTGCAGACCCATGCCAACTTGAATATTATTACAATTTTTGCCAGTTGCTTTGTGTTTATTTTGTTTGCATAAAGGAACCATAAAGTTTGAAGGAAAGTTAAATGAATAAAAAAGAAGAGTCATTCAAAAAAAAAATCCTTGACAAGTATTTAAAAGTTCTTTCAGTCTTGTATAGTATGTATACTAAATTAAGGTGTTTACAGGGAATATCTTCCTATAGCTAAGCAATCTTGGCATTAAACCACAAACCATTCTTAAGATTTTTTTATTGCTTAATATATTTATATTTGTTGATTTATTAGTATCATAATGGGTTTTTTCTATTTTGTATTAGCATTATTTATTTCTGGTGTCATTGAACTAATTTTTATTAGAGTAACAAGTCTATGAAAAAATATCATTTCCAGGTTGAGCACTGACTGCTCTTTCTAACAGAAAGTAACATTTCCACAGATTACTCTTAATAAGTATATCTAAAATTCTAAATATTTCTACCAATTCCTCATCTTCATACTCTTGGATTCCAGTGAAATTGATATAGCTGAGTGGTGTGGTATATTTATATCTGTAATCATTTGTTTACTGTGTAGTTAAAGCATTATTGCCTGTGTAGACACTGTTAGTCCCTCCCCATTTTCTTTTATTCCATTTTGAATTGACATCAGAGTGTGTAAATACATGCACACCATTAAGAAAAATACAGTCTTGTGATTGGTTTTATTATTATTCCAATTTATATGTGGTCATTTTTATAGTAAAATTCTTAGCTTAAGATTGGAATTGTTATACATGTTACTTAGCAAAATAGAATAAAGTCAGTATTCCCCAATAGAACCCTCTCCTGTTTGTTAGTTCTTATTTGAATCAAATATGCTTCAGTTTGGTGATTTACATACACAACAATGAACAGTAAATGAATAACAAAGCATTTTTGTGATGTTCTGTAAATAATTTGCATTTGATGATTTTTTTTTTTCCAGTAATTACTAAGGCTTCATTGGAATGTCCCTGTTGGCATAAAGTTAAAACAAATACATTGTTTTTTAGAGACCTGTTTCAGGTTTTAATTCCTAGTCTATATTTTAAAGTGTTTGATGTTAGTACTAAATGTGTAGTGTTGCTTAAATTTCTTTAGTGAGTCTTAAGAGTATAAAACTGATTAACAAGGGAAGTTCACATTGGAACAGAGGTACTAGAGTATAGTATAGGCAATAGTAATTACATCTTTCTTCTGTTGTTTTTTGTGCCATTTCTTTCTTTAGGCTTCTACCAACAAATTTTATTACTCACCCATCAAGAAAAGGTGTGTGGGGGATGATTGTGTTACTTAGATGCTCATTAATAAGTATGTACAAATAAAAATTATTGAAAGAAACAAGAAACGATTATAATAATAATCTAATATAACAATAATATATATTATATAATAATAATCTAATTGAAGTTTTACAGTGTTGTAAGTGGAAACATTTAAACTAGAAACAGTTTCTGAGAGGCTTGCATGAGGCCCAGGTTTCAGTTCAGTCTTTTTAAATAAGGAGAATATCTTAATTAGATACATGCACAAAAACACAAAAAGAATGTGATGAGACAGTCTTTGCAGGAGAGTAAAATCTGCTAAGAGAGTAAAAAGAGAACTAACTAGACAAGAATTGAAGCCAGATTATTAAGAAAAAAATTGTACTGAGTTTAGAAAGGAATTAGCATTTATCAAATTTGATTAAGTACCCCCCTCTCTAGCAGTATGCCCCAGTAGTTAGGAAACACACCCTGGAGCCAGATTGTGTTGTTTGAATTCCAGCAGAACTAGTTACTTTAAACTCCCTGTAATTTCTGTATTTGTAAAATGTAGAAAACAATAGTATCCTGTTGTACCAGGGTTGTTGTAAAGCCTACTAAATTAAGCATCTAGTCATATATTTGATATAGTTCCACAAATACTTATGTGTTTTTGTGTGTGTGTGTGTTGCAGAGTTTGGGAAATGGGAAGTAATGACAGCTGGCACCTGAACTAAGTACTTTCATAGGCAACACCATTCCAGAACTTCAGGATGAATGGGGATATGCCCCATGTCCCCATAACTACTCTTGCGGGGATTGCTAGCCTCACAGACCGTAAGTTTGGATATTTTATCTAATTGAAGTTCCATTGTTTTGCTAACATTTATTTTTGGAAACACTTAATGCTGAAATAACAGAAAAATGTCTAATACATTTGATTGGTGTACATGTGGCTGTAGCAAAATTACCTCCTAATACAAAATTTGTTTTCTTTCTTTCTTTTTTTTAAATATTTATTTATTTGTTATGTATACAGTGTACAGAAGAGAGTACCAGATCTCATTATAGATGGTTGTGAGTCACCATGTGGTTGCTGGGAATCGAACTCAGGACTTCTGGGAGAACAGTCAGTGCTCTTAACCTCTGAGCCATCTCTCCAGCCCCCTGTTTCCTTTTTTCTTAAGAAATGGTAATAAAACCTTGGTAAGAAAAATGAAGACTCTTAAAAAATGACATAAAGCTTTAAGAAATGCCAGAACTAAAGAACCACGTTGACAAACAAGTATAAGGACATTTTTAGAAAGCATTTATTAAAACAGTACTTGAAATTGCTCTCCAGCAATGAGAACTTGACGGCCCATCTTATACCTAAATTCTAATGATCGTGGGTTTTGAATATAATGTTGCCTATTGCTGTGAGCATATGATAGATATACTATGGAGTTGGTTTGAAATTACCCAAGCACATGAAACCTGGTACTTTAGTTGGATTTCTTAACCTTTAGACAAATCAACAAATCCTCATCAAGTGTGCTAACATTAAATAGTGAAATTTAAGCTGTAAAATATTCATTTTTTGTTTGTATGCTGTTGCTGTGTAGCGTAGAATAAAAAAAGAACTGTTTAGGAATTTATGACAGAATTTTGTATTGTTCTTCAGGAATGTTGTAGTCTGAATATTCTACTACTGTGAGCTATTTGTTTTTGTCTGTTAAGCTTTTAAAAATATATTGCATATCAGTGTACTATAGAGTCAGGTATTGTTCTTGGTTTATTTGTCTGAGAGGGCTACTACTAATCTGAACCATCTTGTAGATAAGTTGCCTTCTAACCCTATGTCTCAGTGTTGTGCTTTATTAGTTCATTAAAAGTTTTTAAGTGGAAACTAAGCATGAATATAAAGTAGCTAAGTAGTGATCTGTAGTGACCTGTGGTGTTTTGAAAGGAGTGGTTTCTTGGGTTGATTAAGATTTTTTTCAGGGGGAGAGTAATGTTTTTTAGTCATTTGTTACATTGATACTTACAGCTTACATTTAGTCTTAAAATTTATATAAACACACACGTAGACTTCTTACAGTCAGGCAATTTCTGATAATCTACTTTTATTTTGATAGTCCTGAACCAGCTGCCTCTTCCATCTCCTTTACCTGCTACAACTACAAAGAGCCTCCTCTTTAATTCACGAATAGCAGAAGAGGTGAACTGCCTTTTGGCCTGTAGGGATGACAATTTGGTTTCACAGCTTGTCCATAGTCTCAACCAGGTATCAACAGATCACATGTAAGTACAATCAATTATATATGTAAAAGTAAAAGGTTTCCGTCTTGTTAAGAAAAGATCAACTTTCCTTTTTAAGTTATTTTCCAAACATTCAGACTTGTATTGGGGGGCATAGTGGGGTAGGGTGGGATTATTGTTGTTTGTGGCATGTGTCCTATATCCCAGGCTATACTTGAACTTGCTGTGCAGCTGATGTTCTGCTACCACTTCTTACATGCTAGCATTTCATGTGTATGCCACCATGTTCAACTTGTGTGGTGCTGGGACTCAGATCCAGGGTTTCATGTGTGCTAGGTATGTACTCTGCTAGTAATGCTAGATCCCCAGCCTACCTTTGGTCTTTGAGACAGCCTCACCTTATAGCCCAGTCTGGCTTTGGTTTCACTGTCCTTTTCTTGCCAACCTCACAAGGACTAGAATTATGTATGAGTCATCATGCAAGTTCATACATTATTTTAATGTCAGTACGTTTCCAGGAGTGGTGTGTCATTAATCCTACCATCCAGGACACAAAGGCAGGCAGATCTCTATGAGTTCAAGGCTAGCTAGGGCTACCCAGTGAAACTTGATCTTAAAAAAAGTAAAATGTCAGTGTCCAAGCGAGAGTATAGCCAATTTTGATGAGACATTACAGAGATTTAGGTAGGCCATAGTCAATTTGTGACAATAGTTTTGACCTACACACATTTATACAGATCTTTTCAGCATATAGAAATGATCTTGATAAACCTGCATAAAGATTTATATGTGCTCATAAAACTTAGCTCCTTTTTTCTGATAGTATTGGAATAATTAAAATTTCTAAACACTATGGAAATACAATGCTGAGTATAACAAGAACTTGAAAATTAACTTCATGGAAAGTAAAATATTTCTTTTTCTTGGAACTGACTATAGCATTTGAACATATGTATGAATTTTCATACAGTAGACTTAAGAATAAAATTGAGCTAAACAATAAGAATGTACTTAATATGTTTCTCACAAACATACTTTACAAGCTTCACAACACAAACATATATTTAACAGTAAAATCTGGGTGCAGAGAGATAATTGAGTGGATAAAGTGCATGCTAATCAAGCATGATAGGACTTAAGTTTAGTCCCCAGAATATACATAAAGGTGAAAGTTGAAAGACAACTCCATCTGTATCATGACATGTGCACAGCACACATATAATAACAAACTTTTCTCAAGTAAGATCTGCCACTTTATTCCATTATAACCTACTATTAAATAGTATTCATATAAGCTTCCATTCATAATTAATTATCAAGTTTAAAGATTCATTATTTAGAGAAAAGATGAAGCATATTAGATGCAGTACATATTTGAGGAACAATTCCCAAGTTGACTCATTTAAATTACTTACTAACTGTGGCTTTTCTAGTGGAGAAACTAAGAAATGGCTGCTTAAAACCAGCAGGAAGCATAATGTTCATATTTTAATTAACCCTAGAAATTTCATTGCCTAGATATTACATAGTTGCTTATGCCTGTACATACTCTGTAGTATTTTCTGAATGTTTAAAGAGGTAGAGAAAGGGCATGTAAAAAATTAGGATTTATTTTATAGGAGGTTTCTTTAAGATTTTTCCCAGGAAGTCTTTCTGTTGGATCCAATGAGTTTCTGTGCATACGTACATGCCTATGTATGTGTGTGCCAGGGTGAGTTAGTTTGTGGAGGTCAAAGGACAACATTCAGACATTTGTTCTCAACTTCTATAAGTTGAAGCCACATATAGAACAATGATATCTAAAAAGCAAACTTGTGTCTATTACCTCCATGAACATACCCAATGCCCTCTGAGCTCAGAAACTGAGGGTTAGGTTTAGGATTTGGATGAGAGAATGTGAAACCAAAGACACTGTTTTCAAACAGGCATGTCTAGTTTAATTTGCTGATTACTTAGATGTTTACTGAGAATTGCTACTGTGTTTATTTTACCACTCTTTGGTTATGCTTTGTATGGTGACTTTATTTGAAAACCAGGATATGCTAGGAAAACCACATAACCTGTATGTCTTTTCTTAATAAGGCAACATTGCATATTTTGTTGGGAGAACAATTCTAAGAAAGTCATACTCACTCATGTTCAGACATAAGGGAGAATAAGAATATTCCAAGACCAAATAGTAGCTTCTTAACATTATCATCACTTCTATATCTTTTAATTATTGAGTAATACGTAACAGACTCTGCTTTTCTTTTTTAAAATTACTACGAACATTCTTAAATAAGCTTCTTGTTCTGTAAAATTATGGTTTCAACTTCCCTTTCTCATGCCCTAGAAAAATAAAGTATAGGGGTGTTCTCTATAGGCATTCCCTCTATTATTTTTAATAATTTTCTTTCTTCTGGGGATTGCATCTTTGAAAATTCATGTCTCGGTCCTGAAGTATATGTTTTTATTCTGTAAGTTTTCTTAAGAAATCGATCATGGTTATAATTATTTTTTTTTCAATGCCAGAGAACTGAAAGATAACCTTGGCAGTGATGACCCAGAAGGTGACATACCAGTCTTGTTGCAGGCTGTCCTGGCAAGGAGTCCTAATGTTTTCAGGGAGAAAAGCATACAGAACAGATATGTACAAAGTGGTGAGGTTCTTTTTTATAGTGCATGTTTGTGAATCTTGTATTTGAACTTGTTCTACACATGGTTAAATTCAAGTGTATTTAACTACCTGGCTTCTCACCTACAAATGTCTGTTATTATTTAAATCAAACCAAGAGCGAGAAGGAAATGTAATAATATTTTTTGTGGTTTAATGTGTAATTAAATTCCTTGGGAATTAAAACTTTGAGTTTTTTAAGGTATCTTGAAATGTATTTACTAAGTGGGCTTTAGAAATTTTGAAAATCAGAGAAAGTTTGGAAGAAATCCTTCTGTAATGAAAATATATGAGAAGCTTTGAACATGTGTTTTATAAATATCTTACTATTTCTAGTAATGATGTTCATGGTTATCTATGAATTGACTTAATACTCATTTTGCCTTACCAGTAAAAGATAGTTTATATTATTAGTAACAAAAGTTTTATGTACCTAACTAGCACCTAAAAGCTAGAGAAGTTTTTCCTTCTGGAATTTAACTGTGTTTAACAAATCCAAGTCCTTCCTCATTGCTCAGGGTTAAACTAGAAATAGTTTAGGCAATCCTGGAAGATGCAGGGTAGCTAATTGATTCACTGTATTTAAGAATATCATCAGATTTGTTCTGGTTTAGTTTTCAGATTGTCTCCATGCAGCATTCCATTATGTTTCTTAGTTCTTTTTCTGTAAGTGAATACTTTTAAATAATTCTGCTTTTTTATTTTGTTTATATTTTTCTATGTGAATTGAATTTTTTGTTTTGTTTTTGTTAAAGCACTTATATATTTTGTACCTGTTTCTCATAACTCAGTTACGTTCCTCTTACCTCTCAGCAAGTTGAAAACAGATCTATAGAGCATGGATGGCTAAGGTTTTGCCAGAACCAATAAAACAAAAGACAGTAGGATTGATGAAAGGAAATGAAGCTATATCTATTCTGAAAGTGCTGGAGTTAAAGGAGGATATAAAGTTAGCTGATTAAAAAAAATAGGAAACTGGAGAGATGGCCTAAAAGTTAATTAAAAGCATATACTTAACTGTGAGTGTTAGTAAATCCATTTCCAAGGGATCTAATACCCTGTTCTGGCTTCTTCAGGTAGCTACATTAAAATGTACATGACCTACACACAAAATCACATTCATAAACTATTTTTTTAAATAACAAGAATAAAACTTTAAAAGGCCTAATAGAATTAATAAGTTTAAGATAATATACATATAATTTTTGGATAAATAAAATCATCCAAGGATACTAATACTACATTTTTGTAATCTATATTTTAAATATGAATTTGGAGAATAAACCAATATAATAAAAAGTTTTTCAGCTTTTATTTTATTTAAGTTACATATGAATACTATATATTCTGTTTGGGGATAAGATAAAATAGAATTTTGAAAGTAATTCGTTAAAATTGTTTTCATTTTAAAAGCACTTTTCATAAGACAAGTTCAAAAATTTTAAAGGTTAATTTATGTGGATTTGTATTATGTTGTGGGTATGTGCATACGTGGACATACATGTGCAGGTGCAATCTCCTTGCATCTTTTATATTTTGAGATGCAATTTCTAACTGAACCTTAAGCTCATGAACTAGCCTAGGCTAGCTGGCTTCAGAATTTCAAGGATTCACCTGTCTTCACTCACTTTTACCACCTGTCTCAATGCTGGAGTTAGAAGTGAGTGGCCACACCCAGCATTTTATATGGGTTCTCGGGTTCTAAACTCAAGCCCTCATATTTGCATAACAGGACAATACTTTACCAAATAAGCCAGCTCCCATCCTTAAAAAGATAACTTCTTGTTATTAAATGTAAATATTATTCACACTGGAATTTTACTTTATGCAAGTCACTGTAATCATAGCACTTTGGAGCTTTGGGATAATCAGAAAGAGTTGTTCCAATTTTATTTGCCCCTTTATTTAAATGGTCATTACTTTCAAACTAGTAATTTTAGCCTTGCCCAAGTGATGACTCTTAATTGAGAGGAAGAAATTTTTTGTTTTTGTCTTATGGTGTTACTTTCCCCATTCAACAAGAAAAAAGGACAATCAGGAACAGTAATTATAGTCATTAAATTATTAAGTTATGGAATAGAACTACTTTGTACTGACATCTCATGTTTAGTAGGAGTCTTGAGGTGGCCTTGTGCCCTAACATCACTCTGCTACTGACTGCAGAACTATATTCCCTTCTGTAGTGTTACTGGCAAATCAACATACATACCTCTGTTTGAGGATTTCTGATGAAAGACATTGTTCATGTCAACAAAACAAATCAATATTAATTTGATTGTAGTTCCCAGAAGTCATATAAAAAAAAAAAATCAGGGTTAGTTGCAACATTTTATCTCTGATTTAATTAATTGAATTTTCTTGCTGCTTTATAACAAAATGCCATTTGTGCATCAATCAAAAAGCAATGTCTTGCTTGAAAAGAAATAGAAGAATTTAAAAGCTGGAGAGAGGGCTCAGTGGTTAATAGTATTTGCTGCTTTTATAGAGGATCCAGGTTTGGTTCTGAGCACCTACATGGTTGCTGACAACTGCCTAATTTCTGTTCCAAGAAATCCAGTGTCCTCCTGGCCTCCAAAGGGACCTGGAACATGAGGTACATATATGTACATGCAGACAGATACTCATACACAAAAAATAAAGATAAATTTTAAAAAAGGAAAATGAAAGCTATTCTTGTGTTTTCATTTGCTAATGAAATGTTTAACCCTTAGTGTAATTAAAAGTTTTTTTAGAAAAATGAATATCAACATCATGCCTTGTCAATAAAATTTTGGATGAAAATTTCAGGAACTTGAACTTTTGGCCCAAGGATAAATTAATAATAAAACCTAGGTGTGTAATTAAGGTCCTAAGCACGGGAGAGCTATATGCTAAAAAACATTTCTATAGAAACAGAGGCCTACATTAAAAGCAAGTATATAGAATTTTGACAAAAGCTAGATGAAATGATTTAAAAGTTTTTCTAAATACTAACAAGATATGTATGTATGGTTGGGGATGTAGTTCAGTGTTTGAACACCTGCCTAGTGTGTATGATGCCCTGGGTCAATTCCTAGCTCTATAAAAAAATCATTAGTATCATCTCTATTTCCAGTACTATACTATTTGTATTAAAATTATGCTTTTATAAAATTGATTGTACTTGAAATTAACTTGCCTAGAAGCTGTATATTCCCAAAACAAAATCATTTCTGGAAGAAAGGAACGTTTAAATGTTTTGAAAAGAATGAGTTAACTCTTTATTCTAAAAAGAAAATAATATTTAGTGTTTGTTACCTATTTCACAGGAATGATGATGTCTCAGTATAAACTTTCTCAGAATTCCATGCACAGTAGTCCTGCATCTTCCAATTACCAACAAACCACTATCTCACATAGCCCCTCCAGGTAAATAAATAGTTATGTATATGTTATTATTAAATATTATATTCTGTGGTGAATTAACATGCCTCTGAATGTCAAGTATATGCATTTAAATAACCATGAATTATATTATAAATAAGTAGTCTATGCTTAGTTGTGCTCATGAACATTCACCTAAAAATGTTGTGTGTGAAATTACTATAATATATTAACTAAAGGAGCTACCATATTATCAATTGAATTTTACATAGAAAGTTTGATAAAATAAATGATGTATTTGGAGTAGTCCTGTAGCTAACTGGTAGAGTGCTTACCTAACATGTACAAAGTCCTGGGTTCAGTGAATTAATTCTCAGCAGCACTACCACCTCAAAAAAAAGGTAATATGTTTGATATAAGTTTTCATAACAAAATTTGGGAAGCATCTTATTTTAAGAGTCTTAGATTGATACTCCTAAATAAAATGGTGACTTTCATGTAGTAAAAGAAATGAATTTTTAATTATTTGATGTGACTCTTATATTGTGAATGTGATTAATTTACGTGTTATTTTGCTGCTTTTCTGTTTGTGTAGATTTTATTATATATAAATTGGAGTTCTAAGAACTTTGTCTCAGTAAAATTTAAAGGAATAATAGCCTGTTTATTTCTTTTCCTGATATACTTTATTTGGGTTTTGGGTTTTAGCCGGTTTGTGCCACCACAGACAAGCTCTGGGAACAGATTTATGCCACAACAAAATAGCCCAGTGCCTAGTCCATATGCCCCACAGAGCCCTGCAGGATACATGCCATATTCCCATCCTTCAAGTTACACAACACATCCACAGATGCAACAAGGTAAGAAAATTGTTTGTTACCTAAATAATTATGTTAATTATTGGATATACCTAAATAATAGTAATTTCAAACAAGCTCATTTTAAAAATAATTTTTAGCATAAACTAAAATAATGTACACTTTGTCAAAAAAATTTAATTGTCTCTTAAATTGTTTTAAACACATTAAATTTATTTTTTGGTGATTTATCATTGGAGTAGATAGGGCATTGCCATTGAGTCTCTAATTAGGTTACTATGTAGTTATATTTTGTTATGAAATTAAGAACTCTTTTAATTGAGTTTCTTCTTACAGTATCATTTTATTTTATATTTATAATTAAAATTAGAGGTTTTGATACAGAATTTTGAGTTGAATTACTATTCTCAGTTTATTGCCAGTTGTCAGTATCATATGTTTATGTCTATTATCTTTTAAAATTTATACTGTCTCATGACTACTAAATAATTTGTTACCAGTACAAATTCTTATATTCTTTAAGGCTTAAGCAAAAATTTTTAAGAAAAAACTAGAACAAATATCTTTGGGTTTGTTTCCCATAATTATCAAGTTTTAAATGTTACTATAAGTCATTAGTTTCTATATATATGATGATTATATTGTTATTGCAGTTATTATTGTTATTATTATTATGTATAAGGCCAAGACTTACTTTATTTGGAAACATTTTAACTTACAAACTTTTAATTTAGTCAGTATCAAAGCAGTCAACTTCTAGCTTCCAAAACTAGATAAAATATTATATTGAGACCATTTTACACTAACTTGAAGAGAAACTTGGAGGCAAATCACATGTTTGAAATATGTTTTAAATTTAATATGAGTGCTGAACATACTTAGGTATATAAATGTAGCCTTAATGTTTGCTATGTAGTAGTAAACTCTCACACAATGGCATTGAGAACATTTTAAATGTAATTAGTCAAAGTATAAATACCCAAAGAGCACTTTTAACATATAAACAGCCATGTACATAGGAGTGTATGTGGGAAAGTACATCATTCTGTGCTCATATACACTGATGATATTGAGTGCAAAGACCCCCTCCTTTTGAGCAAAACAGATTTATTTTTCAAAATGAATCAAATGAAAAATATAGTTTAAGTCTTCTATAGTGAATCATTTCTTAGAATGCTCAGATGCCAGTAACTAAAAAAGCATTACTCAAGGTTTTCTCTACCTAGATTTCACTCTGGTACATGTAAGTCCACAGAGCAGAAAAGAATTGGAGATAAGGAAGTTTAGAGTATGAGAAAGATAACATTTAAAACATTTTCAGCTTCTTATTAAAAATTTAACAATGCAGAAAAAAATGGCCATGTCTATGAGCTTTTCATTAGCATCTTCTGAGAAAGATTTTTTCTTTTAAATCAGCACTCACTAGAATATTTCACTTATAAAAACTTAGTTTCTAACATCATCCAATACACAATCTGTATTTTTTTCACCAGTTTTATTTTGTCATTAATATGTCTCTAACATACATACTTTCTTTTTTAATCTCTTGACTTTTCCTTCTTTAAGACAAGGTGTTAGTAGGTCAGGCTGGCCTTGAATCCCTTGTCTTTCTACCATAGCCTCTTTGGTGCAAGAATTTACAAGTATGCACAATCATACCAACACTTTCAGCTCTCAATCTAAACAGTTCTGTATCTTTTTTTCCTTCAATATACTAATTTTGCTTAGTCTTATGTGATATTGGTGGTTGATTGTATAGTCTCATGTGTGCTAAACACATACTCCTCTGAACATAGTTATATACTTTTGTTAATTTGAGACACAATCTAAGCTACTCAAACTGGCAATAAACTAGTAATCCTTGAACTTGCCTTTCTCTTGAGTATCTGGATTGCAGCTATTGACTAGGCTTGGGTTTGATTTGTGTGTAGTGGAGAATTAACAGTCTTACATTATAGACTTTATTGTTTTCTCATAGTATGGCTTAGTTTGTTCTCATGTCTAGAAATACATTTAAAAGATTTATTTGTTATATGTATTTTGGCAAAGATATTCCATAAATGATGTGTACTTTGTGAAATATTGCATCTGGAATTATACAGGGCCCAGTGGTCTACTTACCTGTAGTTTTTTGGTGGTACCATTTGATGTGTTCACTGACCTAAATATAGTATGCATTTTTTTTTTTACTTTGTAATTACTAAATAATCTGGATTGATACTACAAATATCCTATTTTCTAGTAATCTTATTGAGAAATCATCATCCAGTGGCTCTGTTTTTAAGATTTTATTATATTGGTTTTTGGTATGTAATAGTTTCAATTTTCATTCAAAATACTTGAAATCAGTATATAAGAATGAATTAAATAATCTATACAACAAAAAAGACAAATCTTTAGTAGATAGTGAGAAAATCTGTTTCTGAGCAGATTGAACACCTAGATTTGAGAAAGAGAAAAAGGGATTAACTATAAATTTCTTTATGAAAATATAAACATGTGATTGCATAAGTATGTATTAGATGTACAATAATTAATTAAATCAAGATCTATAAAATTATTAGTATATTGTATATGTATAAATATTCTCTGTGTCAAGAGCAAGACAAAAATTAACTTATAAACTAAAAATATGCAGTTCATTTATTAAACAACCAACAGATACAGAAAGATTTAACTGATATTTAAAATAATTATTAACTTGAAGTAACAAGTAAACACAAAATTGAAGTAAAATTTGTATCAAATTGGTAAATGCTTTTACATTCTTATTAAGGTTAAAAGTTTATACAAATTTTCTGGAGAGCAATTTGTATAATTTCTAAATTATTTACTACACTCAGTAGGTTAAAACTTCCTTAAAAAGGGCCAAGGGATAAAACACTTTTTTAAATCAGATTTTGTCAATAAAAGGTGGGGAAAAACACATCAATGCTCTCTATTTAGTTTATAAAATTAAAAAATAAGTGAATTCCAAAATCAGGAGAGGTGATGAATATGAGGAAGAAGAGTAGGATCCTGCTATAATACATGTTCATGAAAACAAAATTCTAAAAAATTAGACAATCTATATTACCAGCCTTTATTGGTAATTGGATATATATTAGGAATTCATGGAATGCTTAAAGTATATAATAATTCAATTGATAAGAGGAAGGGGATCTTGTAAGCTCTTTAGTAGGGCCTAAAAGAACATTCAAAACTAATTTGTTATTTTGAAACTATTACTGAATGGTAATAAGTTGGTACAGCTTTTTCCTGCTGTAGCGTGTTTAGTGGTGACAACTTAGAAATATTTTTCTTAAAATCGTGTCAGACATGAGTGACTGTGGTTACCACTCCAACATAGTGAGCAATGGGTATTCTAGACAGTAGAGAAGCACATGACCCTACATACCTCAGATCAGAATGTGGATATGTATATATGTACATATGTTACATGTGAAAGGAAGAAATGAAATGTCACTTTGGGCATAGAACTGTCTTGGTGAAAATTCAAAAGATGCTACAGAAAAGATATGTCTAATAAAAGCACTGTTTGTAGTCCCTGAATGTATTATTAAAAATGAAATTAACCATATTTTACATATCAGTAATCGATTATAGGTACTATTTTAACTGCCAGTAACACTCCTAAAGCGAACTGCAAGATGCCTTCTAATTAGTAAAAGATGTATATGACTTTTGTTAAAAGCATGATTAAAAAAAATGAAATTGTGCTACCCTCACAAATAAGAGTATTGAGGCAAAGCTATTTCCAAATCTATAAGCTCATTATAACATTACCAGAAGTTATTGTATTGTATTGAAGTAGAGTGTATTGTGAAACTGCGGCAACTTCTAAAAATTTATATGAAAGAATAGACGTCTTAGAATAGACAGGACGTTTTTTCATTTCATCTTTTGATATCATAATTACATCACTTCCCTCTTCTCTTTTTCCCCTCTAAACTCTTCCATATATGCCTCCTTTCTCACTTTCAAATTCATGGCCTCTTTTGAGGGGTTTCATTTTGTTTTGTTTTGCTTTTTTTTATTATTATTATTTTAGAGAGAAGATCTCTGTGTAGCCCAAGCTGTCTTGGAACTTACATGTAGACCAGACTGGCCTATAACTCAGAGATCTGCCTGCCTCTGCCTTTGAAGTGCTAGGATTAAAAACATGAACTACCACATCTGGCTGTCCTCTCTTTTTGAATAGTATAATTTTTAAAAAGGAATATTATATAGCTCAATATAACAGGAATCAGTGTGTTGTTCTGTTAGTATGGACATGGGAAAGTGATACATGCTAAAGTGTCTAGAGACATACCCATAAAACAAAAAACTCCATGCATATCTTAATAGGAGATAAATATATAATCATATACCACATAGTATATAATTGGGTATTATAATAGAGGTTATCTGTTTATTTGTGCTGAGACAGGTGGGTCATTTATGCACAATATACAGTATTTTTATAAAACTTTTTAAAATGTAGAAACCTCTTCTATGACTTCGTGGTGAGCAGGGAATATGAGTGACAGTATAAATGAAGAGTCTTGGCTTTGCTGCTATTTAAGAAATGTAAACTAAAATGACTATCAAGAATATTTTTTACTCTTAGTAACAAAAATTGTTGTTAAGTATATAAAAGAGTGGGAATTTTCACATACTACTGATGAATTAAGGGACTTAAGTAATTTGTAATGTTATTTGAAAATATTCAGAAAGGCAAATGTGTGTAACTAGTCATTTTATTCACTAGTCTAAGCCTTTAAAGTTACAGACACATTTATAAAAAGACTCATGTATATATCTTAAACTGTAACACCCAGTAATTTAAATAATCCAACTGTTCCCATATACAAATGAATAGTGTACATTATACAGCAGAATATATGTAATTGTTCATTCAAAACAAATGAGCTTAAGATTGAATATATAGGAAATGGAAAAATTACAGCATAAAAGCTAATTAAATAGTAAATTATATTCATGGAATTTATGAAGCACTGGATTCTGTCCCCATTACTGCATAAAACTGGATGTGGTGACACAGGTTTGTGATCCCTGCATTTAGGCGGCAGATGAAGGGATGCCACAAATTCAAGGCAAACCTCAGCTATACAGCAAGTTTGAGGCCATCCTGAGCCACATAAAACCCTGTCTGAAAAAGAAAAATAAGATGAAAATAGATTTATAAAACGTCCATTTAGAACATTGTATTTAAAACACTACTTATGTATTATTTGAGAGTGTTTATTTATAATAAGAGACTAAAATATGCATGCAATAATAGAGTGGTCTGAATCAAACTATTTTTTTCCTCTTGAATGAAGCATTAATGGAGAAAACACAAATATAGAGTTTTACCTATTTCTGTGGTGTTACACTTCTTTTAAAAATGAATCTGAGTGACATCTACTATAGTGTTAAGACTTGTAGTTATTGTGGTTTTGTTTTGGTTTGTTGATGTAGGGTCCTTAGTAGCTCATGCTGGCTTCAAACTTGGTACATATCCAAGGATCAGTACATACATTTTTGTTATATTCTTTATAATTTCTCTGTTTTTAAAATATTCCTTTTGTTAATTTTTGTATTTTTAAAATGTTTTATTCCAGCATCAGTATCAAGTCCTATTGTTGCCGGTGGCTTGAGAAATATCCATGATAACAAAGTTTCTGGTCCATTATCTGGCAACTCAGCTAATCATCATGCTGATAACCCTAGACATGGCTCAAGTGACGACTACCTACACATGGTGCACAGGCTAAGTAGTGATGTATGTAATGTACCAGTTATAAATGCAGTAATGTCTGGTATCTGTCTTGTAGTCCAGCATTTTCATAACATGCAAAGGATATCTATTCTACCTTTTTTTTAATTATACTAGATTCTGAGAATCTAGGTATGAACATCATTCCTAGGGCTTAATCTGTAGAGCAGGATTAAATTTCAGTTTTAATTAAATAGTGCTTATACAAAAATATTCTCTTAAGTAGCAAACTTTTGTTCATGTTTCGCTTTTTTCTTTCTAAGCTATATTCAAACTTTTCCCCGTCCTCAAATTTAATATTTTCTTATTAAAATATTTTGAATATTAGAAATTTTCTTATTGTGGATGTCACTGTACTTTATATAAATTGCCTATATCTAAAGATAACAGAGATGATAGGGTATATAAATTGCCTATATCTTAAGATAACAGAGATGATAGGCTACTCTTCACATGTCTCTTTTATAGAAAGCAAACCAAAATGGAGCATGCTCATAATGTCAGTTTTCTTTATTCATTGCCATATATAGAGTGTTGATTTTTTTAAATACAATTTCAGTTCTTCTAAGATACACCATGAAGAAAACAGGAAAGTGCAAAGGGAATATACTGCTGAATTTCAACACTTTACCTGTCATTAATTTTTGCCTCTATTAGTTCTCTTTAAGGTTCCAATAATGCACTTCCTAGCATTCAAGATAGAAATTTTATGCTTTATTTTTAGGATGGCGATTCTTCAGCTATGAGGAATGCTGCATCTTTTCCCTTGAGGTCTCCGCAGCCAGTGTGTTCCCCTGCTGGAAGTGACGGAACACCTAAAGGTATCTTTTTAACTAAAATTTTCTTCTGTGCATTTCATATCTAGATCATGGATCTAGATATTTAAGTCTGTTTCAATTTATTTAAGCTATTCATCTTTATCTTTGTGAAAATTCCAGTAAACTCTTAACGGTATTCTTAGATATGTACAGTATCATTCTCACTAAGTAAATCCATTGACCTTTCACAATCATGACCTTCTTAACCTCTCTTAAATGTTTTAACTGTTTGAATCAGATTCATCTCTCTACTTCCTGAACAAGCCTACTTCCTTTTAAACTGGCTGGCTTTCCTCTTGCTGTTTTCATTGGTTTAAAAACAAACAAAAAAAAAGAGACAACTTTAATGTGTTTTTATAGGCTCTTTTTTTCAAGATTTCTGTCATTAGAAATCAGTGTTCCCACTGTCCTTTTTGTCTTTTGACTTTTAATCCCAATACTTAGGAGGCAGAGACTGGTGGATCTCTGAGGGCCAGGCCAGGCTAGGCTACATGGTAAGACCCAGTCTTTAGAGAAAAAGATAGTAAAGCCAGGCAATGAGGGCACATACCTTTAATCCCAGCATTTGCAAGGCAGGTCCAAAGCAGATATCTGTGAGTTCAAGAGCAGCCTGTTCTACAGAGAGAGTTCCAGGACAGCCAGGGCTGTTACACAGAGAAACCCTGTCTCAAAAAAACAGAAAACAAAAAAGTGGAAGGAGAAAAGAAAGAGAAAAGGTAGCTGTTAGTTACAAGACAGTTAATAATTTATCATTTCCTTATAAATTTCTAATATGGGCTATTCTACCCCATATGGCAAAGCAAATGATGTTTCAAGGACATTCTTTATAAAGTAGAGGCTGAACCTATCTCTTTTTTCACCAGATGCTTTACTAGATTTTTCAGAGAAGAAAAGAGAAGGAATGAAATGAAATTAAGCAATAATGATAAAAAGACAAGAGAAAGCTGCAGTTTATATATTTTAGTTCTGTAAAGAAATATACATTTTGTGGGATTTAAAAACCTAGCTTCTAGAAAACTTCCAAGAATTCTCCATTTATAGATTAGCGGTAACAATTAGATATTTATCATTCAAACTTTGTCAAGGTAAGAAGTTATTGATGGCTTCCAGGAAGGGATAACAGAGGAATAGATAGTTAATCTAAATAAAACCATCTTGCTTTTCTTCTGATATTTAGGGGGAAATGGATGATGGATGGATGGATGGATGGATGGATGGATGGATGGATAGATAGATAGATAGATAGATGATAAAAAACCTTAAAATTGAGGCAATTTAAACATTATCATAAATACATTATATGTCAAAAGCCTAAACTTCACTTTATCGGGTGTTTTCCCAGCTAATCTTAAAATATTAGTGTCAAGATGGAAAAATCTAATCCTTAGCTTTTCATGCTTGCTAGCCATGTAACTTTATAAAAATTTAACTTTTGTGAGTAGGTTACTTTTTAGCAAAATATGACAATAATGCTCAAGAATGTTCTTAAAAATAAATGAGTTAGTCAAGAATGGTGGCACACTCAGATTATTAGAGCATTAGAGAGGTGATGGCAGTATCAGGAGTTCTAAGTCAGTGTTGGTTTCCTAGCAAGTTAAGGGCCAGCCTAGGTAGCATGAGTCTTTGTCTTGAAAGTTAAGTGAAATAGTATGTAGAGTATTTTTATAGTTCAAACTACAGTTCCAAAGTACCTTGTATTAGATGATTTCTTAATATTTGATCCATCTTAACTGTGTTACCACTTAATAATTTTATTGCACTAAAAATGTGTGTAAAGTGGCACAACTTTTATTTCTGCTGAATTGTTTTTCTAGGATCAAGGCCACCTTTAATTCTACAATCTCAGTCTTTACCTTGTTCATCACCTCGAGATGTTCCTCCAGATATCTTGCTAGATTCTCCAGAAAGAAAACAAAAAAAGCAAAAGAAAATGAAATTAGGCAAAGATGAAAAAGACCAGAATGAGAAAGCTGCAATGTATGATATAATTAGTTCTCCAACCAAGGACTCCACTAAACTTACATTAAGACTTTCTCGTGTAAAATCTTCAGATATGGACCAGCAAGAGGATATGCTATCTGGTATGGAAAATAGCAATGTTTCAGAAAATGATATTCCTTTTAATGTGCAGTATCCAGGACAGACTTCAAAAACACCCATTACTCCACAGGATGTAAACCGCCCACTTAATGCTGCTCAGTGTTTGTCGCAGCAAGAACAAACAGCATTCCTTCCAGCAAATCAAGTGCCTGTTTTACAACAGAACACTGCAGTTGCTACAAAACAACCACAGACTTCTGTAGTACAGAATCAGCAACAGGTGTCACAACAGGGGCCGATATATGACGAAGTGGAATTGGATGCATTGGCTGAAATTGAACGGATAGAGAGAGAATCAGCCATTGAAAGGGAGCGCTTCTCAAAGGAAGTTCAAGATAAAGGTAAGAAATCTCTTTTTACCATTTCAACAACAGGGCACATGATTAATCCTTATTTGTGAATTCCATTCATTATCTGAAAACTATATTAGATTTGGTAGTTATCAATTTTGAACTATATGATTTTATTTTCTACTAAAATAAGCATTACTTTTTGTTTCAATATTACACTTATTTTCTCCAGGTAATATTGACAGAATTGTACATCATTTTTTTCCTGCAAAAACAAGGTTCATTACCATTGAATTATTTTAAAGCAGGTACAAACCAGGTGTGACAATTAATGCCTGCAAATTTCAGTATTTGAGAGACAGAAGCTAGAGGATTGCTGCAGGTTGGAAGCCAGGCTGTGCTTTATAGCCTGGGCTAGTGTAAAACCTTGTGGCATAAAAATAACAATAATACAAAGTTGAGCATATCTGAGAAGTTATATGTATGTTTATTTGCCATTTTCATGTTCTATTTGGTTTAGAATTCTAATTTTTTATATTAAAATTTGTATTAAGTTTTTAATAGTAAATTTTAGAAAGTTTTAAGCTAATATTAAATAGCAAACCCTAATGATCAAAGATCTTTTGATGGTGATTACAATTAAGTGTTCGCTTTCATTGGTAGTAGTCTATAGTAGGGCATAGTTTAAAGGTCATGAAAGATAAGTAAGCTAACAAGCTCATAATCAAATAGAAGTAAGTCTTGCCAGAGAGTGGTGGCCCACACTTCTAATCCCAGAATTTAGGAGTCAGAGGCAGGTGGATCTCCACAAGTTTAAGGCCAGCCTGGTCTACAGAGCAAATTCCAGGGTACCCAGGTCTGTTATGCAGAGAAACTCTTTCTCAAAAAAACAAAAACTAACAAAAGAAAGTCTCTTGTGCTTAATTATTTGTCGAATTCTAGGTTCAAAAATCCCTTAAATATTTTAAGCAAGATACATGAATTACTGAAACTGCTACTATAATTTATAAATTTGATGTCTTTACAGATGTATGTATACATTTGATTATCCAAATGTAAAGCGTGCTTTATAGTTCAATTTTATTTCTTGATATTGAATAGAGTTCATTTTGCCTAACTATTATGTGACAGGCTCATCACTAAATAACTGTGTTCTACTCTAAGAAATGTGCCAAGATTTATGTTATCTCTTCTGTCTTGATGAATTTGTAATATTGTTGAAAAAATGGTCTGTATTTAGAAATTATTATGCTATAATGTTTGCATAAATGGTAACTTTTGTTTTTATTTTACTGGTTAGAGAACTGGAGTCTTTTTTGTTTGCCATTTGAAAACCTTGGTCATGAACCTTTGTTAAAGATAAGAAAGTGTTACTGATACTTTCTTACTTTAATTTGTGATATGAGTTTCAGTATCAGTTGTAATGTGCATTGTAAGTCTGCCTTTATAAAAATTGTTCATGTTAAGTTATTCAACTTTTCTTTATAATATTGATCTATGTAAAATTTGTGGCTACCATGACAGTTTTGAAACAAATATTCAAAATTGTTATTACTAACTATAAATAATAGTAGTGTATAGAACTGAATTTCTGTATAACATCTCATTTTTATTATGGCAGATTCTGTTCTGGAGAAAGAGGGGAGATGGATATTGTTTTAAATGATTTTTAGTAGTTGTTGACAGGAAGAAAAACAAAAGAAATGGCAAACAATTGTGTGTGTGTGTTTCTATTATGTCACAGTTATGAGACCAGATATTTTATTTTTAAAAGTAGAATGAGGGGGCTTAAGAGATGAAATGATGGAAAATGATGTTCTGTTCTTGTAAAGAGCTGGAGTTTGGTTCTCAGCACTCATGTTTGGCAGCTTACAAATGTCTGTAACTACAGCCCCCTGGGACCAAATGCCCTCTTCTTACCTCTGCATGCACATACACACACTTAGAACACACACAAAAACAAAGTAAGGTAAATCTGTTTTAAAAGTGGAGCAGAGGGGCTAAAAAATGACTCAGCAGTTAAGCATACTTGTTCTTGGCAGAGGAGGACACAGGTTTGAGTCCCAGCACTCACAGGTGACTCACAACCTTCTGTAACTCTAGTTCCAGGAGCTCTGATGCCTTCTTCTAACCTCAGCAGGGATCAGGCAGACAGACAGTACCAAGACATAATGTGCAAGCAGAACATTCATGCACATAAAATAAATATTTTTAAAAAGTGGAGTAAAAATAAAGTCAACTATACTAGGCATAATTTTGCTTATTAATAAGCGTACTTCTTACCCCTAACTTATTGGGAGAATAAAACAAAGCAATTGCAATTTATTATTTTTTCAGAAATTTGTAACACATATTTTACTTTGAATTATTTAAATAGTTTTCTTCATAATCTGTGAATACTATGTAGCTATAACAAGTTTAACTGAAACTGAGTACAAAGCTAGCATACAGCTTCAGTGAAGGTTCCTACATGTTCTGTGACTATTAAGATTAACTAGATATTACTAACTTCATATCACAGTTATCATTTTTAAATTGTTATCTGTTGTCAGTTTCTATTATGTCATACATAAATTATATGGAGATTTGGAGAGATTAAAACTTTGTGTTACGGTGTTCCAAGATTGTACATAGAGTTATAAGTAGTGATTTTGCTAAGTGAGCCCTAGAAAGATAAAATAATTGCTTGAAATTAGTTCATCATTTCTTACCATTATTTTCATGTTTTCAACTAAATTCTAAAGTTGTCTTTTAACGTATTCTAGAGTACGGCGCTGAGAGCTTTTGGTTATATCACTAGTAAGAAGGAACACACTGAATTACTTGTTGAACCTATAGTTTTGTTGCATGCCCTTTCTAGGATCTGAGTTGTTTGCCAAACATTTATTTATTATGGAAAAAAAGATTTCTGTCGAAAAAACAGAAACCAAAACTCTATATCTTCTAATTAAGAATCTAATCTGATAACTGGAATTAAGAAAAGTAGATTAGTCTTAAAGATTCTACTTATATTGTAATTAAACATAATGTAACATTACCTGGTTATACCCATAGGCAAAAACGCTATTCTGTGTACTGGATATTTATGTTTCTTTGGACATTCATAAATATATACACTTTTTAAAAGAGTAATTGCAATCTAATGTTCACTTATTTTCTCAAAATAAGTTTCTCTCAACCTTCCTTGCTCATACTTGTAGCATCTGTATTGTGTAGATTAATTTAAAAAACCTGTTCATCTTTATTTCTAGGATGACCTAAGATTGTATCTGTCCTTTGTTTGCTAAATATTCCTGCTTTCTTTTTGTTAAAGGAATTCCTTTGTATGTCTTTGTCTATTTTCCCAAGGTCTGTTTTCCATATCAGCAAATGTAAGCAATGGCCTAGCATCCTAATGGTTATCATGTTGTTGAAATACTCTGACTGTAACTCTTATAAGAAATAAATTTTAGATTGAGCATCTTTGACCACCATCCCACTCAAAAAAAAATTCCAGAATGCTCTCACATAAACTTATTAAGCATCAAAATTTCAGGTTCCAGAACATTATGAATTTTGTTATTTGGAAGTTAGGGATGTCCAGCTAGTAAAGTCCATGAAAATATTTCAGAGTCTGAAAAACTCAAAATCAGAAATGTTTTGGTCCAAAGCACTTCAGATAAGGGGTAGTCACCCTGTGTTACCTGCTACTCTTTGAAATAGAGGTACTGGTATTTGGGAGTAAAGCAGTGAGCCACTGTGCTGTTGTGTAGGTGCAGGGTATTTTCATCTGTCCTAGTTGGCTGTTGTGCATTCTGCCTTTAATAAGTTTAGGTATTGCTTAAAACACTTTTAGTAACTGTTACAATTAGTTTCTTATAAGCCTGAAAAGCTGGGACTTTTGGAAAATTGAGTCTTAATTTCAAAATATTCACAACTAGATAACAAATGGTTTCGAAATTATTCTTTATATATATTTTCTTCATGAGTATGGTGAATTCTGATAGCTAAGATTTCTGAAACTAAAGAGAGAGTAAAGGTAATTGGTAATATTAAAATTACTCTATACAGATGGGCTTCCATTGTTATGTAACAATCATGATATAGTGAAGACAAAACAGAAGTGGACAAAGGTGAGCTGTCCATGTCCAGAGCCTCTTTACAGGGCAGGGATAAACCCATAGGAGAAGCAGACCATGAAATGAGAAAATTCTCTTCCTGTACTCTCCCTGGAACAATGATAAAATATTTGCTAGTTTCATAGAAATAGTGAAGTATTTTTCAACAAAAGAAAAATTCTGACCTGGTTTGGTAGCCCATACCTTCATCTCATAAGTCCGGAGGGAGGCAAGGCAGGAAGATAAGTTAGAGATAGCAGAGACACTGTAGCAAGTCCTACATGAACATGAGACTTGGGAAGGGGGGAGGGGGTTGCTGACAGAATATGTAGAGGGAGGTTGTTTAAAACTTTGTATCCAGAAATGTTTTCTTTATAACAGAAAAAGAGTAAGAGAGGGAGAAGGGATTTAATGAAGGTGGGGTGGGGGGTGTCATTCATGATGGGGAAACCCACAGAGACAGCTGACTCAAGCTATAGGGAACTCATGAACTTTATACTGACAGCTAGGGAACCTGCATGGAACCAAACAAGGCACTCTGAATGTGGGTGACAGTTGTATGGCTTAGTCTGTTTGTGGGACCATGACTTATCTCCCTGGTGCATGAACTGGTTCTTTGGATCCCATTCCCTATGATGGGATATCTTGCTCAACCTTGATGCGAGGGGGACCGGCTTGGTCTAGCCTCAACTTGGTATGCCAGACTTGTTGACTCCCTATAGGAGGCCTTACCCACTGTGAGGAGTGGATGGATGGGGGCAGGGCGGGGGCAGGGGGAGGGAAGGAGACTGTAGTCGGTATGTAAAATTTTTTTTAAAAGTTTAAAAAAATTCTTAATCTTTGCTGCATTCCTTATATATACATATTTTGTGTTATAATGTTTAGTTCAAGAAATTTATTTGAAATAACTTATTTGCCAAAGTTTCATTTTAATAACAAAGGGTAAATTAAAGTTAATGATTTATAAACTCTTTTAAAAATTTTTTTTAATTCTTTTAAAGTCTACCTGCTAAGGTAATGTTTATTTCTGGGGAAAAAATATATTAATCAAAAAATGAGGCACAGATTTAACAGAATTTTTCGGATGCCTGGGCTTAATTGTATTAATCCTGTAGTATGTTAAGTTACTACTTTAATGACACTCACAAAAATCTGTTGCCTTGAAACAATAAAAGTTTTAAGTTGTATGAATTTTTAGTTTTGTCATAAAGAATTAAAGGATAAGCTTAATAAAACTTTTTGTGATCTAGTAGTTGTTTTATTTGCTGTATGACAAGATTTAAAATTTTCTGACAATATTTTAAAGGGATTCTATAAACATAATTTTGTATTCTGAAAATTTTTTTCCTCAGGTATTGATATAAAAGGCCTTATATAAACTCTAATCTGACAGGTTATTTGGAACTTGGCATAATGATATTGTTTTATTATTTATGTTATTATTGTTATTTTTGAAGTGGAGCATGTGTGACCATGGTTTTGACTTCTGTGTAACAAAAGAGCAGATTATATGTTTTGGGTGTGGTCCTGGAAATCAAACTCATACTCTGTAAAGTCTAGACAAACATTCTATCTACTACTGAGTCATCTTCAGCCCTAAAGTACATTTTCATTACATTTGATTAGACTGTATATTGGAATAAGCTACTCCTTCTATCTTTGAAAGTCAAGCAATAGAATTTTGGTATTTAAAAGACAAATTATAACTTTAAAAAGTGTTTTCAGGATTTTATTTCACTACAATAAAGTAATGACATTTCACCTGCCACTTTAAAGTTTTAACCTTATGATATTGTTCCATTAAATGGTGTATCCATTGATGGATATTATCAGAGAATCTAGAATTTCTCTTTTTAAGATAACTAAAAATGACTTTTAAAACATAGTCAAGAAGTTCAGGAAATAAATTGAGTAGACAAATCTACAAGGTACTATAAATCTAACTATTTTTAGAACTCGTGATTCAGTTCATAGATGGTGAACCAGAAATCTTCTGAGTTAGAAATAGGATCAAACAAACAGAAACACATAGCTGCTAAAAAGTGCTTTACAATCTATTGAATAGATTTGTGTTATTATGTATCTATTACTATATTTCAGAATACTGTAGTTCCCCCCCATAGTCAATAATATGAAAAGCCTAAAGATGTTTAAAATGAAAGCCTAAAGACATTTATGTCCATGAAAGTTGTTCAAAGCAAGAGTTATCTAAATAAAGTGCATGCTCATAATCTCTTTCACAAGAGGATCCAGATTTCAGGACCTCTCTGGGCTATATTATAAGTTCTAGCTCAAGATAAGTATATGGCAAGACCCTGACTCAAAACACACAAACAGAAAGATGGGATTTATGGTCTTTTTGGGGGGAGGGCTGTACTTGGTATATAAAATAAATAAGTTCCATGATACAGCTTCCTTATTCAATTTTACTTGTAATATTGTGTGTTAGCTTTTAAGTTTTATGTCACTGTTAACATCTGAAGAATTTGAATTCTGGATTAAAGCATAATGGCAAAGTCTTGTTATTCTGTCATTTACCTTTCTTCATTGACACAGTTACATCTACATTCTAGTTTTATTCTTTTGTGTTTTATATGTCTTACATGTAGTAAAGCAGATTTAGGACTCTTAATTGTTTTTAACAATAAAATGATCTTAAGTGAAGATAGATGATTTATAGCTAGTCTTAAAAAACTTGGGTCTTTTACATATAAACATAAATTCATGTGTGTATTACAAGTTCTATTCATTTGTAGTCTTATATTTTTATGCTCAAAATGCTACTGAATTATTTTTGATGTGACCTTATTAATTATTAGTAATTAGAGTAAGCATACATATCTCCTCAAATCTTAGTTTTAAAAATAGTCATTCATGCTGATTTTAAAAATGTATATTTTGTTTTTTAGTAACAAATGTAGTAATGTATATTTTGTTTTTTGTCTGTTACTGATACTGAATGAATATTTATCTTTAAATTTCAGACAAACCTTTGAAAAAAAGAAAACAAGATTCTTACCCACAGGAGGCTGGGGGTGCTCCAGGAGGTAATAGACCAGCTTCTCAGGAGACGGGTTCTACGGGAAATGGGTCAAGGCCAGCATTAATGGTTAGCATTGATCTTCATCAGGCAGGAAGAGTGGACTCTCAGGCTTCTATAACTCAGGATTCAGACTCCATAAAAAAGCCTGAAGAAATCAAACAGTGTAATGATGCAC